>CATIWM010118883.1:0-17895 GCA_949671775.1 Mallotus repandus | reverse complement strand
AATAACAAAGGGGAAAATAAAGGAAAAATAAAATAAATAAAAAAAGGTAAAAGAAAAATAAAATAAAAATAAAAAGAATAAAGAATAAGGAGGAGGAGGAAAAGAAAAAAAGAAGAAGGTAAACGTAGAAAACAAAAGGGGGTACAAGAGAAAATAAAAATTAAAAAAGGGGTAAGGAAGAAGAGAGGCTAAGGTAAAAGTGTTAGTAAATAATTTTTAAAATTGGACATTTTTGGTAAATTTCTCTTTTTTTTTTCAACAGTCAACATTTGTTCCATTAATATATAAAAGAGTACATGAGAGTCCATGGGCTAAATCAAATAAAACCAAAAACAGCTCGAACTAAAGAAACCCTAGCAATACAAGCAAAACAAAAGAAAACATTAAGTGTCGCCTTCATCATCGCCATCTTCTTCTGCTTCACTTGATGCTTGAACCTCTGAATTTTTAGACCAAATTTGGAACCAAATGAGCACAGATGCTGACCTACACATCCAAGGAAGGTAAGACGAAAACAACAAGGAAGATTCTTAGATAAAGAGAGAGGAGGAAAATTCCTCAAATAGCTAAAAAAACTATTCAAACACTCTCTAATCTACCTTGAACTTGGAAATGAGACAACAAGAAATCTCATATACTTTGAACACCATCATCAATGAATAAACATCGAATCAGAATAGAGATGGTATACCAAAATTCAAAATGAATCCATAGATTCATTTTGAGGAGAAAGGGGACAAACGCCAACAAAAATAGGAAAAATAACATAAAACTATAAACTACTGATAATATGAACAATATCATATATATAAGGAAGGATTTGGGTGATTTTTGGCAAAAAATTGGCCAAGAATCACACAAAAAGAACAAACAGAGACAAAGTGTCTAGCAGTAGCAGAAAAAGGAACGAGATACTTCGAGATCGAGAGAGAGAGAGAGAGAGAGATTTTACCAATATATCAGTTTAATATATTTTTTAATTAATGATTCACTTGGGTCAATCTTTTATTTGATTTACAATTAGATTGAATTCTTTAATTATTTATTTTCACTATTTTTTTATATAAATAGTTATCTAGTTTTATCTAAATATGTATCCACAAAGTAAAATTTATCCATAAAAAACTTAAATTTTCTTAAATAAAGTCTCAGATTTGAATTTTATGCATAAAAAAAATAAATATTGATTGAGTCCATGCTATATGATCCATAAAATAGCAAGAAATTTAAATTTTTTAAATAAAATTTTGGATTTGAGTCTTACGTATATAGAGAATATAAATGTCAATAGAAGTTTACCTCCACTTGTGGAACCACTCTAGAGAAACTTAAAAATTAATTAGAACCCTTGTAGTTATCGGATATCAGAGGTATCAGATACAAAATTAAATTTTATTGTATTTAATATTACAAAGATATGTCAGATATTTCAAAAAAAATATGTGTTAGATAATATTTTTGAAAAATTAAATGAATTATGAGTTAGCTCGTTAAAAAATCAAAGGAATTTTTTTTACGCATGAAATTTTGTTATAAAGTTGGTTAAATTTTTTATTATTTTACTATTCACATTTATTTTAAAAATATTTATATGAACAAATTAGTCGCTTCAAATTTGATTTATATTTATTTTTTTCTATTTTGGCCCGTGAGAATTCTTCAAGCTTGGTTAAAGTTCCAAATTTTGCATGTTGGATTATTCCATTAAAGTTCCAAAATTGTTTTGGGTGCTCTTGTTACATTTAGTTTGACTACATGTTTTTAAAATAAATCACTTCTATATATACAGCTTAAGTATCCCTTTTGCAAATATATTTGAGTCCATAGGATTCATTAAGTTTTGTCTGCTCACCATCCCTTTGCTTCTCCTCTGTAACTAGTTTCTTCTTGTACTGTTTAAAGGTGATTTTTGGCAAAAAAATCACTAAAAAAACTTAATATTCTACTATATTATGAGTAGGTTATATTGATTTGAACTTAAATCTCAAATCATAATGAGTTTTTAACTTATTTTATGAATAATATTTTGGTGTTTGCTGTGGGATTTTCCCATTTTGTTTGTTTTAATCAAGTACATCAGTTTGTTTACCTTAGTACAAGGTTGTCTGCCAAGAGATCTGGAAAAGTCAGGCATAACCAAGGATGTCATTGGTTGCTCCCCACCGTGATGTGTACTGGTCCGGCATTAGAGGTTGCAATGTTTGCTGGAGATCGAGATCTTTCTTCCTGGCTTGGATCTGCTGGGTTTTATTGAACTGTGTGGTGACAGAGTAGAGAAAAGATAGTATAGGTTATGTACTGTTTATTTAGTTTGTAAGTGGTTGCTAATTTAGTAGCCCCAATCCATGGATGGTATGTTTTCATCCTCTAATTTTGTTCTTGTTTGTTCCTTTTCTTAGGGTGTAATCTTTGTTTCATCAATGGAAACTGAGTTCTCTTGGCAAAAAAAAAAAAAAAAGTATCCCTTTCAAAACTTGTGATTATTTGTTTATAATTCCTTTGGTTGCACTTTTGTTTCTTGTCATGGACTAAAAGAAAATAAAATAAAAAAAGAAGGATCCCCTTGGAAATGAAATTATGCTATAAAATTATGTTATTTGTCCCTCTTTCGCAGAAAAGGGAAAAATGAATTAATGTATTTTTTTATTATATTATTGGATTTGAATCTGTTAGGACTGACGGAGCCCAAACCCGCAGCTTTTGCCTTGATAGGGTAGTGCTCTGAGAGCTACTAGTTTATCTCTCTATTGAATCAAATTAGCCAAAGGTGTATGTTCATGGGCCCATGCTAAAGTTTCAATCAATTCCTGTCAATATCTACGCTAAGAAATTAAAAATATAAATCTAATAGCCCAAACAAGATGTTCAAATAAGAACATCTACGCCTAGACCGATAAACTATTCATACCAAAAAAATTATATCAATTGATAAGTTGTGAATGGTTAGGTGCATATTTGCAAAAGGAGAAATTGTAAACAAATGATTTTATTTGATGGAACCAAGATAGGGATGACGTAAATAATAGTTTTTGTTATTTTTTTGTTTATTATTTTTTTATCTGTATATCTTGTTAGTGCCTTATATAACTAGCCATATTATTATTACTAGTAAAAGCAACATCAACATTTATTTTGATTACACTAAGAAGGAAGACATACATTATCATGAAACTTATAAAACTTTCCTCTTCTTGGCCTTCAGGTATTCATCAACAACTCTACTAATATTCTGGACTGATTTAATTAGATCAATATTAGCATTTTGAAACACAACCCTATTTCTATTCTTCCAAATTGCCCAACCCAAGTGCATTATCTTTACAAGAAAAAAATTATTCCTGCCTTTTAGCATATGAACTATTCGCAGTCACCAATCCACCATAGATTCAGCATAAAAATTTGGATCATAAAAAAATTCTGATGCAAACCATGTAGCAATAGAGTGGGGATACTTAAACAACATATGTATAACATCCTCATCATCCTGATTACAAATGTGACACATACAGGAACTTATTATTCTTCTCTTAGTTAACATAATATTTGTTGTTATTCTTCTCTTAGCTAACACAATATTTGTTGGGACTACTTCTTTTAACACCCTCCACCAGAATAGTTTCACCTTAGGCATTGCATTTGAATGCCATAAAGGTGTCCAAACAATAGCATTGTTGTTTAGATGATTGGCATTCCTTGCATTTTGTTGAATCTACCTATTACAAATAAATTTATAAGCATCCCTTATAGTCACATTTCCATCTTTTCCAAAATGCCAAATTAAATTATTAGCCACTAATAGATCACCTACTGAAATTCTCAAAATATTAGTTGCATCAGATTCTATAAATAAAGATCTCATAAGATTCTCATTCTAGCTTATAGAATTGTGATTTATAAGATTCCTTACTAAAAAACCAAGAAGGAATTTGAAGCTTAGGTGTTACAACCTTGAACTGATAATTACCAGGTACACAAGGATCATCCCAAATGCTTATTTATAAATCACTACCCACATTAAATCTAATCCCTTCCTTCAAAACATCCCTACTAGAAGAATGAGTTCTTTTTTTTATCCTAAATGGAAGAATGAGTTCTTTTTTTTCATCCTAAATTGAAGAGAATGGATGATACACACTTTTTAAAACTCTAGCTAGTAAAGATTGCGGCCTACTCACTATTCTCCAACTTTGCTTCGCCAAAAGAGCCATATTGAAGTCTAAAAAGTCCTTTAAACCCAGACCACCTCTATACTTAGATTTTGCTATACTATCCCATTTGACCAGAGCCATTAATTGCTTATCTATCTTATTTCTCCACCAAAACCTTCTAATCAAAGAGTTTATATCATCACAAAAACTCTTTAGAAGTCTGAAACATGACATGACATAAATAGGTATAGGTGTTAACATAACTTTTACCAAAACTTCTCTACCAGCTAAAGATAAACATTTTACACCAACCTTTAGCCCTTTTACATATTCTATCTTTCAAAAAAGTGCGAACTTTTGTTTTTGCCCTTCCCCAAAAAGTTGGTAACCCTAAATACTTATCATTGGTCAAGCTATCATTAATTCCCAAAATTAGACTCACCTTCCTTCTAAAAAAAGCTGGAGTATTCTTACTAAACCAAATTCTTGATTTCCCAACATTAACAACCTAACCTGAAGCTAGACAATACTCATTTATACCTTGCCATAATCTTAATATTTCTACTCTATAAATTCTGCTAAATATCAATGTATAATCAGCAAAGAAAATATGTGACAAAATAAGACATCTTTTATTAATTCTATAACCTAAAAATAAATTCTGACAAATTAGATTGTTAATAGCATAAGTTAAAACAAATGACACCAAAATGAAGAGAAAGGGGACAAAGGATCACCCTATCTCAGTCCCCTAGATGGTACAAAAAACTTTGAAGGCTTCTCATTAATAAGGATGGAATAAGAAATGGTTGTTACACATTGCATAACCATTTGAACAAAGAAACTATGAAAACCCATTCTTCTCAAAACCATTTCCGAGAAAGACCAATTTACTTTATCATAATAAGCCTTTTGCATGTCTAACTTTATTGCCACATGATAACCCTTCACTTTAGCTTGATTAAGGCCATGAAAAGCCTCGTGAGCAATCAGGATATTATCACGAATTGATCTGCCTAGAACAAAGGCTACTTGAAACTTAGGAACAATACTTGACAGCCACCTTTTCAATCTATTAACAATGACTTTTAAAATTATTTTATATGCAAAATTACAAAAACTAATAGGTCTATAATGAGATACTGACTCTGAATCATCAAGCTTAGGAATTAAGATAATAAAAGTTTTATTCAATTCTTTTAACATATAACCCTTATTGAAAAACTGCTTAGTTGCATTACACACATTAACACCAACTACATCCCAAATTTTTTGATAAAATATACCCAAAAACTCATCCATTCCAGGTGCTTTCAAGCCTACAACACTCTTAACTTCATCATCAGTAACTGGTGCTACTAACATTTCATTCATCGCTTGTGCGACATTAGCAGGAATAAGGTCTAGCAAATGATCTTGGTATTGATTATCTTTAAAAGCATATAAATCTTTAAAGAAATCAATGATGCAATTAGCAGTTTCTTCTTCATTTGTTAGCCATGTTCCTTTGCTTGCTTGAATTCTAACAATTTTATTCTTTTTCCTCCTAATAATAGTAGAATTATGAAAGAATTTAGTATTTTTTGTCCTGTTTAAAGCCAGTTAATCCTGGATCTCTGTAACTAAAATAATTCTTCCATTTTATAAAGATTCACAAGCTCATCATTCAATTGTAATTCCCTCTGTTTCTCATTCTCAATCATACAAGAAGAGTCATGAATATGATCAATGGCACCCTTAACTTGATTAATTATGTCTTAAGCATTACCAATTTTCTCCTTATTCCAAATTTTAAGACTTCTTTTAACATTATAAAGTTTCCTATTGAGTTTAAACAAATATGAACTAGCATATGAAGAATTTCAAGCAGATTGAACAACCCCATGGCACAGAGCATGTTCCAACCACTTTGCTTTAAATCTAAACACCTTCCTATATTGAATTTTTTGATCCCCTAATTCTAAGATAGGAGGCCTATGATCAGACCCAACTATATGTCCATGTATTAAATTAGCATTACTAAAAAACCCTCTCCACTCAGCAATCACCACAACTCTATCAAGATGCTATTGAACATTTGCCTCCCTAATCCCACCAATTATCTAAGTAAATTTTGGACCTTAAAACCCAAATCTAATAATCCACATTCATCCAAAAAGTTGTTAAAAGGATTAATTTAGGAAAAAGAAATAAAAGAGCCACCCAACTTTTCACATCCCAGGACAACCATCAGATGGTTTCAATTGTTTAACCTCTTCCCAGACAGTTTCCCTCAGTCCTCTATTAGGATTTCCATAAATAAAAGTAGAAAAAATATTCATCATACCCTATCTTTTAAAAACACAATTGCAATGAATAAATTTTTTTTGAGGTTTTGATAATTTTAATGTTTACCTCTGAAGACCACTAAAGTGCAAGCCCTTCAAAAAAACCATAAGGATCAACATAGCAAGCTTGCAAAAAATGAAATTTTCTTCTCAGGTTATCCACATAGATCTTTTTCTTCTTTTTTCCATCAAAAAAACAAACTTCAAACTATATAGAGAAATTAAATCTCTTAATATGTTAACTGTTAGGTCTCGTCCTAAATCCCGATAGTTCCACACAATTCTAGTCATGGAGATTAGAAAAAAACTGTATAAACCTCTATGTTGCTGGTATTTTTAATCATTTTCTTATGCAATAAATTTTTACAGAAGATTTAAAACGTGAATATTCAAAAAGAGCGGGACAAAGCATATTCAGGCTATAAAATATCAGTATTAAAAAAAACAGGACAAAACATTGGTAATGCCACTAGTCTAGGGTAAATAAATAGAAAAGTGTTCGTAGAACCATTTTTAATGCTTACAATCGATATGTCTTCAATATTCAGCCAAACAAGAAACCGGGCAACCGAACAGTTTTTGAAATTTAGTGAAAGAAACTCACTCATTTGTGAATGCAAAAATAATAACTTTTCCCATGATCCAACATATTGGGACCTCCTCAATAGGAAGCTCCACACCAAGATCTCCTATTGTAACCATGGCCTACATAAGACAGTATTACTCTTAGTACATAACTTAATGCTCCAACATATTGGGACCTCCTCAATAGAAAGCTCCACACCAAGATCTCTTCTTGCAACCATGGCCTACATAAGACAGTATTACTTTCAGTACATAACTTATGGAAGATAAGAGTTCTCATACTTATTACAATCTAAAACCTTTTTAATATAACATTTGAATTGGATTATTCAAAGCATGTAATTTTACTTATTTGAAAAATCATAACTTATATGAATACACACAACAAAAACATAAATTTATATAACATCAAATAAAAAAAAAGGTTGCCAGTCACGAGTGGTTCCAAGTTACACATAACAAGCTAAGTGAAAATCAAATTACACCAAACTTGATATATAAATAATACTTCAGCTTGATAAACTTAAAATCAATTTAGATAATTGAGAATTACACCCAAAAGTTCCATTAAATTTATTAGCAGTAAAAGGATGTTATGCAAAGATTCAGGTTATTACCCCATCGTATGCAATAATTATTTATTGAATGCAAATTTGGGATAGAGTTAGCACTTTCAATTTGTAAAGTGACATGGATGTCTTATTATGGATTATGTTATTGGAAAGAAGTACAACTGTAAAAAGTAGCAGTAAAGGGTGTTCAATTCAGTATTCCTATTTTATTGATTAGGCAGTAACATTTTCTATTAATAAGGCAGTGATCTATAGTGTTAATATTTCTTATATTAAGCAGTTTTCCTAAATAGTGTAGTCTTCCTAAATAGGTACTTTTACCTTCTTGAAACTCCCATATAAAGGAGCAATTGATTTTAAATAAATCATTATATTTTCAATTAAATCAAGGAAGTAGAGGAGAGTTGGTGATCATTGTAAGTTCCTCGAAGAAAGGGAGGAACATGGGAAAGCAAGAAAATCTTTCCATTAACCAACCTGTGACAAGATCCTATTTACGGGCCCTTAACAATTTGGCATCAGAGCCTGTCGTCATGGGTGACTCTGAGCAGTTGAAGACTAAGGTTCATGATCTAGAGCACAAACTACTAGAAAGCAACAAGGAGGTGCGTGAGATCAAGGATGATGTCCGAGAATTGAGGCGCTTGCTGAAGTTATATTTTTCTAGCAAAGAAAAGAGTTCAAAAGGAATAATAACCAGAGACAACCGCCAATCATACCTGGCAAAATCATCTAGTGAACAACATGTCGCTATCCAGGGAACAATAATTGTTCCCATATATAGCAGGCTGGAATTTCCTTCATATAATGGAGCTGGAGATCCTTTGGGATGGTTGTACAGATGTGAATAATTTTTCAGCAACCAACAGACAGAGGACAGGGACAAGGTAGGATTAACTGCATTCCATATGACAGAGGAGGTGCAACTCTGGTCTTATAAATTGGAACAGAAGGAACCTCGACTTAGTTGGGCCCAGTTCAAATCTTACTGTCTTCTTAGATTTGGGCCCCTATTAACAAGCAACCCATTAGGTGAGCTAATCAATCTTAAACAGACTGGAACTATAGATGAGTATCAGTGCCAATTCTAGACCCTCCTAGCAAGAGCAACTTCAGTACGGCCAAACCAATAGGTTAACATGTTTTTGTGGGATTAGGGGAAACTCTGAGGGTGGATGTAGAGATGCAAAATCCCCTTAATCTGGTTACCGCTATGAACTTGGCTCGAACTTTTGAAAGAAAATTGCAACTTAACCATGGAAGTATCAGTATAGGGCGGCCTCAAACAACATAGGTAACCCTAAAACCACTTGTAACGACTCCATCTTTAATAACTCCAGCTTCGACAACCAGCCAAAAACTAAAACCAAAAATAGTCAGCAATTCAAAATTGACATCCAGTGTGGGAAGCAACACTTTTACCCCACCTATTAAACGCTTGTCAAGAGCTGAGATGGCAGAATGTAGGGTGAAGGGACAATGTTTTAATTGTGATGAACTCTATTCAGTAGGGCATAAGTGTAAGAAACTTTTCTGCCTCCTAGTGGATGAACAAGAGGAAGATGAGGATGAACCCTCTTCCTTGGAACCCGAGATTTCTCTCCATGCCATTACAGGAATAAAAAACTCTCAAACTATGCAATTACATACGCAGGCAGTAGGGAAATCAATACTGATCCTTATTGATTCAGGAAGCACACACAATTTTATAAGTAAACAGGCTGCCCTCCAATTGTAACTACTAATGGAAATCAAATCAGGATTGTGGGTAGCTGTTGTAAATAGTGAAAGAGTACACAGCCCAGGGATTTGAAAGGGAGTCCAAATACAAGCCAATTCTGAATCTTTCTTTGTTGATTGTTTGTGCTAGCATTGGATAGATTTGATATAGTTCTTAGGGTAAAATGGTTGAGCCTAATCTTATGGGATTTCAACACGTTAATAATGACTTTCCACTTGAACGGAAAGTAAGTCACTTGGCAAGGTAAAGTGGAGAGGGAAAATCCTTACAAGCTCATATGCTTCAAGATGAAATGACTCATACAATAACCATGGAAAAGCTCCTTGCTGATTTTATAGATATATTCAAAGAGCCCAAAGGACTTCCCCCTTTTAGAGCTTGTGATCACTAAATAACTCTAATGTCAGGTTCAGAACTAGTAGTTGTAAGGCCTTATCGCTACCCACATCTGTAGAAGGATGAGATAGAAAGGCAATGTGCTAAAATATTGGAATAAGGAATCATCTGCCTTAGTCGTTCCCCTTTTTCTTCCCCGGTCCTATTGGTGGCAAAGCATGATGGTACTTGGAGATTTTGTGTTGACTACAGGGAGTTTAATAATCAGATTGTCAAGGATAAATTTCCCATTCCCACTATGGACGAATTATTGGATGAACTTCATGGTGCCCAGTATTACATAAAATTAGATATAAAATCAGGGTACTTTTAGGTTCGTATGGCTTCCATAGACATTGAGAAGATCACTTTTCGAACTCATCATGGCCACTTTGAGTTTCTAGTTATGCCATTTATTCTTACAAATACCCCATCCACATTTCAATCCTTAATGAATGAGGTATTTCAGCCCCACCTTTGCAAATTTGTTTTAGTGTTCTTTAATGACATTTTAGTTTATAGTAAAACTTAGGTAGAACACATGCATCACCTGTGAATTATTTTTGAGCTGCTACGACAACATAAACTCTTCCTTAAACGATCTAAGTGCTCCTTTGGAGAATACCAAGTCCTCTACTTGGGTCATATCATTAACGACAAGGGTGTAACAGTGGATAATTCCAAAATCCAAGTAATCAAAGGATGGCCCACCCCTTAATCTGCCAAGGCTCTACGTGGATTCCTCAGTTTGACAGGATATTACCATAAATTTGTATAAAATTATGGTGCGATGGTTGCCTCATTAACCAACTTGCTAAGGAAAAATGCTTTTCAATGGGACAAGGCTGCTGACATAGCTTTTAAAAAGTTAAAGAATGCCCTCTCCACTACACCAGTTTTGCGACTACCAAACTTTGAACTTGAGTTTACAGTTGAATGTGATGCATCCAGAATGGGGATTGGTGTTGTTTTACAGCAACAAGGGCACCCGATAGCTTTCTTCAGCCATAAACTAGGAGATTGACATTTGAAATTGCATACCTATAAACTCAAGTTGATTGGTTTAGCTAGAGCAATTCAACACTGAAGACCATACTTGTGGGGAAGATCATTTATTGTCAAAACTGATCACTATAGCCTCAAGTACTTGTTGGAGCAGTGAATTGTTACTTCTCCCCAACAACATTGGGTTAGCAAGGTGTTTGGGTTTGATTTCCGGGTTGATTACAAGGCATGATATTTAAATCACACAGCAGATGCATTATGAGGACACTATGCTTCTTTGTGGAATTTCACATCCTCAAGTCACTTTATTGGATGACATTAAGAAATAGATGCTTCAATTAATAGGATGGACATCAATTGTTCAAAAAATTTAGTTTGGGGTTGCAGACTCCAATTGGGCTTTTACATATGGTATGGTGATGTATAAGGGTCGAATATATCTTCTAGTTGATTGTACTTTAATTCCTTCCATCATCTCTAGTATTCATAACTCCACTCGTGAAGGTATTCAAAAAATAATGTATCGCATCCAAGTTGATTTCCATTGGCAAGGTATGAAGGCCTTTATTAGGGATTTTATACAAAACTGCTCTATTTGTCAATAACACAAATGGGAAAATCTACATCTAGCTAGTCTTCTTCAGCCTCTTTCAATTCCAACACAAATATGGGCTGATATTTCCATGGATTTCATAGAGGGATTGCCTAAGGTTGGGGGCAAATCAGTTCTTTATATAGTGGTGGATCATTTCTCTAAGTACACTCATTTCATCCCTCTTTCTCATCTATACAATGCTACTTCTGTTGCTCCTATCTTTTTCACTCATATTTTTCATTTACATGGATTACCATAATCTATTGTCAGCGATAGAGACCCGATTTTTACTAGTACCTTTTGGAGGGAATTATTTTGATTACATGGTACCACCTAAGCCTTTTTTTCTACTTATCATCCTCAATCGGATGGTCAAACTGAGGTGGTGAATTGAATAATTGAAATGTATCTCCATTGCTTTGTTGGGGATTAACCAAGATGATATGTTGATTGGCTTCCTGGGGCTGAGTATTGTTATAATAACACTTCCTATCATTCTTCTTTAGGAATGACACCATTCTAAATTGTCTATGGTCGTGAACCTCCTCATTTATTATTTTATGATCCTGGTTCTACTCATTTGGATAAGATTGATCATTCCTTACAAGATCGCAATGCTCTTTTGGTTGAAATTCATCTTCGCTTACAATAGGTACAGCTCCGCATGAAGTTTATGACTAGCATCATCGGGAAATGACATTTGAACTTGGACAGTTTGTTTGGTTGAAACTTCAGCCCTATCCTCAGCGCTCTTTGAGCTATAGGGCTGTTCATAAATTAGCCCCTAAGTTCTATGGACCTTTCAAGGTTTTACGGTGAATTGGTGAGGTTGTATATCAGTTGAAGCTTCAAGACCACAGTCGGATTCATGATGTTTTCCATATTTCTTTGCTTAAGCCGTTTAAGGGTGATCCACCTTCTAATATTCCCTCCTTACAACCTTTCAAGGATGGGAAAATCATTCCCCAACCTCATTCTATTATTCATTCTAGAATTAATCGAGGTGTCATTAAAGTTCAAGTGGAATGGGCTAGCTTACTAGTGGCTGAAGCTACCTGGATTCTGTTGACTGTGTTTCAGGAAACCTATCTTGAATTCGAGCTTGGGGACAAACTCTTTGTCCAGGGAGTAATGTTGTGGATTCTTTTATTTGAAAGAAGTATAGCCGTAAAAAGCAGCAGTAAAGGGTGTTCAATTCAGTATTCCTATTTTATTGATTAGGCAGTAACATTTTCTATTAATAAGGCAGTGGTCAATAGTATTATTATTTCCTATATTAAGTAGTTTTCCTAAATAGGGACTTTTACCTTTTTGTAATTCCTATATAAAAGGAGCAATTTATTTTTAATTAAATCATTAATATTTTCACCTAAATCAAGGAATTAAAGGAGAGTTGGTGATCTTTTTAACAAATCACTATAGGTTCCTCGAAGAAAGGGAGGAATAAGGGAAAGCAAGAAAATCTTTCCGTTAACTGACCTGTGATGAGACCCTATTTACGGGCCCTTAACATGTCTACACCACAGCCTGTCAAGACAAAAGGAAAAAATTATTATGCATATTAAATTTAGGTAAGACTAAGATTTACATTAATTTTGTAAACCAACTAGCACATTACCTTGCAGATAATTCTTTAGTTCGTGTTGCTTCTAAAAAAAATTCTTCAATTCGTGAACACTTGTGCATTTTAATAAAAAGAAACTGTATAGGAGTCTACCTTATTGTTCACTCTAAATTTTATGTCACCCTAATCCTTTTATGGATGAAAACAATTTAAGAACATAAATACATTTGTACAGTACCATCACACCCTGGAGTGATAAAATGGAAGGGATATAGTGATGTCATCAGGTCCAACTATGTGTTTCTTTCAAAGTACAATTATGATTATGATTATAAGTTATGATTTTTGATTAATGATTTTGAATTATGATCATAATGTAGGAGCATGGTGCATGAGAATGATTAATGATTGTGCATGAGTATGATCAATGATGAATCATAATCATAATGATTTATGATTGATGATTAATGAATGAATGAATGATGATGATATATTAATGATTAATGATAATGTTTTATGATGATGATTCATTCATGAATATAAAAATATGTATATAGAGTAAAAGAATGGGACTACAAGGTTTTATGGCTAAGTTTGAACAAAGAACATTTAAAAATCAGCAGCATAAAGGTTCCTCCAGATCAAAAAGATGAACAACCTGAATCTGTGCTAATCCTTTAAAATAAAGGAGGGAACCGTTATTGTAATTAAGATTAGGCTCAACTAGGAAACTAGCCATTGATATAGGTACATGCAGAGAAAGATAATAAATAATGGAAATCGGATGAGGAATGTAAAATTGATATAAAATAAGTTAACTAATTAGTGAATTGAGCTTGAGCTCACTCCCTATTTACATAAGATGGTTCAACCTACAATACATTGACGTGTCAGCTCTAGTACCACGCATGCACCAGCTTATAGATCCCATTGACAACATAAAAGCAAATAAAAAAAATCATCAAATGCTGTGCAGGTAGTGGCAAGTCAAAAACCAGGTAGCGCCTAGAAAAAAGATAGACTTACTAATTAGCAATTGATGTTTCCCATAGTCAATTGTTGTAAGATTGAAAACTCTGTAAGCTCCCATGTTATAGAACATATCAGATTGGTAATTCTAAAAAGATACCTTTTAGAAAAATTTAGACAACCACAAAATCAAACAAGCATATTCTACAACAAAGAAAAAATTAATAGGGTGATGCAAGCTCCCCTACTTTTGTAATAAGAAGAATACTTACAAGAGATATGAGTGCTTGATAAAATACCATTGCACCTAGCTCCACGAAACCACATTATAAGCAACTCAAATTTCAAGAATAATCTCTGGTTGCATCTATCCTAAAATATATAAAGTTATCAAATAATCCATCAAAATCAAGACACTGAACTGGAGCAGTCATGAAGATTTGAGCTGAGAATACAAAGCAACAAACCTAGTTACACTTCTATTAGATAAACTTCTCTAATCTAGTTCTTTATGTGCTGCACCCAAAAATTATTCAACAATATAGTAGACTTCAAAAATGCCTTTTACTAGATTTAGCTGCAATATGAAGGAAACATAATTGTAAATTAAATTAGGCTCAACTAGGAATTATAATCGCAAGTTTTTCACCCACAACATTAATAAAATAAAAAAAACATATTTAGCTTTAAGAAGAAATAGTTGAATCAGAAGGCTAGATACCGAGAAAACACATAAAAAGTTAAACCTAAATACCTAAAAAGGCACATGGTATGGCTGGCATGTCAAAGGAATTAGCTGGTTACAGGCTTTATCGTCAGAATACATTCTGACAATCAGATTGTATTATGATAATCAGACACAATCAGATTTGCTTTCTGACAATCAGATATGCATTTTGACAATTAAACCTATATTCTGCTATACTTTGACAATCAAACCTGTATTCTGCTGTACTCTGACAATCAGATCTATAATCTGACAATCAGACCTATAATTAATGTAGTGTCTCAAC
Organism: Mallotus repandus; assembly: GCA_949671775.1. Taxonomy (NCBI): domain Eukaryota; kingdom Viridiplantae; phylum Streptophyta; class Magnoliopsida; order Malpighiales; family Euphorbiaceae; genus Mallotus; species Mallotus repandus. Next base: position 3,001 of record CATIWM010118883.1, on the reverse strand, counting down.
CAGATTAATTAATGTAGTGTCTCAACCAGATTAATTAATGTAGTGTCTCCTAGAACTTGTATATAGATATGTTTATACACTGAATGGAAGACATGAATTAAGCTTTTATTTCTCAAATTTTCTATTATGTTTTGTCATGGTATCAGAGCCTCAGTTCTGAATTCTCTTGTCTCTTCTTCTTAGTCCTAGTTCAGTTCTTTATTCTTAGTTATTTTGATCAAGTTAGCTCAGTTTCATGTCTTTAGACAAGTATGATGTCTTCTTGATTCATTTCAATGGCAAAAACTACTCAGTCTGGGCATTTCACTTCAAGATATTTATCAAAGCCAAAGATCTTTAGGGTCATATTGATGGCAGCAAACTTGCACCTAATAAAGACAAGGATGAGCACTCCCAATGGGAAGTTAAGGATGCTCAAATCATGGCATGGATTTTAGGATTTGTGGAATCAAACATTATCTTGAATCTTCAACCCTTCAAAACTACAGCTGAAATATGGAATCATCTAAAAAAACTCTACAGTTAACATAACACTGCTCGTCGGATCCAGCTTGAACATGAGCTAGCAAGTCTCCAATAGGGCAGCCTCTCTATCTCTGATTTTTATTCTAGTTTCATGAATCTTTGGGTTGAATATACTGATATTGTCTATGCTACCTTACCTCTTGAAGGTCTTACTTCTGTTGAATCTGTACATGAAATACTAAGAGGGATCAATTTCTTATGAAATTAAGATCTCAATTTGAAAGCACCAGGTCTAATCTTATGAATCGAGAAACTGTCCCATCTTTGGATTCATGTCTCAATGATTTATTTCTCGAGGAGCAACGACTTCTTACTCAAGCCACCATGGAACAACTTAAATCTTCTTCTGTTCCTATGGCTTATGCAACTCAAGGCAAGCCAAAAGGTAGGGACATGAGTACTATTCAATGTTTTTATTGCAAAGGATTTGGCCATTATGCTTCAAGTTGTTCAAAAAAAATATGTAACTATTGCAAAAAGTATGGCCATATCATCAAGGAATAAGGAATGTCCTATTCGACCTCCTAAGAGATCTGGAACAACATATACTATCTCAGTTGGTTCTTCTAGTACTGGTAGTTCTATGGATACAACATATCTGACACAAAGTGCTCTTGCTCCTGTTCAATATGTGACACCTGAAATGATTCAGGAAATGATCATTTTTACATTTTCTGCATTAGGACTCTTAGGTAAACCTTTTTCTAAACCTTCTCCTTGGTACTTTGATTCTGCGGCTTCCTATCACATGACAAACAATGCTAAACTCCTCACTAATGTAAGTAAATATCCTGGAAATCTCAAGATTTATATAGCTGATGGCAACTCTTTACCTACCATTACCACTGGTGATATTTCTTCATCCATAACTGACGTTCTTGTCTCTCCTAACCTTACCACTAATCTTGTTTCTATTGGACAATTAGTTGAAAATAATTGTAAAGTGGAATTTTCTAAATCTGGTTGTGTTGTGCAGGATCAACAATCGGGGAAGATGATCGCAAGGGGGCCTAAAGTAGGACGTCTTTTTCCTCTTCAATTTCCTTTGTCTCCATGTTCCTCTTTACATGTCATCACTTGTAATTCTGCTTATGTTGATTATCAAGCATGGCATAAACGTCTAGGACACCCAAACTCTAATGTACTTTATGCTTTGCTAAATTCTGGTTTACTTGGAAATAAAAAGTCACCAACTCTTAGTGCTGTTCAATTTGATTGCAATTCTTGTAGGCTTAGAAAAAGTAAAGTTTTGTCATTTCCCACTCACACACCTAAGGTAGTCCAACCTTTTGATTTGATACATAGTGATGTATGGGGAATGATGCCAGTTACTTCCCATTCTAACTACAAGTACTTTGTCACTTTTATTGATGACTATAGTCGCTTCACATGGATTTGTTTTTTGCATTCTAAAGATGAATTATTTTCTGTTTTTAAGTTTTTTTATGCATATATTCAGACCCAATTTTCTATCCATATCAAAATTCTTCGTTCTGATAATGGGTTCTAGATGTTGTTCGCACCCTTCTATTAGAGTCATTTGTACCCTCTCGTTTTTGGTGTGAAGCTTTCTCCACTGCTGTCTACCTCATCAATAGGTTGCCTTCTCCCTCCTTAAACCATGATTTTCCTTTCTTTCGGTTATTTGGGCATACTCCAAATTACTCTAATCTTCGTACCTTTGGTTGTATATGCTATGTTCATCTTCCTACATACGAACGCACAAAACTAACAGCTCAAGTTGTTCAATGTGCTTTTCTAGGATATTCGGTGCACCAAAAAGGTTTTCTTTGTTATGATCCCAACCTACGACGTATTCGAGTTCTTGAAATGTGATTTTTTTTGAAAATCAGTATTTTTTCTCCACACATAAAGATAGTCTTTCTCCTTCATTCTCTGTTTTGCCAATGTTTACTAACTCTTCTATAGATTCTGTGCCTTCTAAGCCTCTCATAGTCTACCAACGACGCAAGATTTCAGCACCTCTCGGGCCCCCTCCAGCTCATTCCCTTAATGTTGATCCTGTTTCAGCAACTGCACCAGCACCTCTTAGACAAAGTACCCGAGTTCGTAGACCACCAGATAGGTATGGTTTCACCTCTCCTTTATCTTTGACAGCCACTGTGTTTTCTATTCCTATTCCTTCATCTTATAAACAGGCAATGGAGCATGAATGTTGGAGGAGAGCTATTGAAACAGAACTTCTTGCACTTGAAGAAAACCAGACCTGGGATGTTGTTCCGTGTCCACCATTTGTGAAACCTCTTGGTAGTAAGTTAGTGTTCTCTATCAAACTTCGTTCTGATGGATCCATAGAACGTTACAAGGCTCGGTTGGTGGTTCTTGGCAACAAGCAAGAGTATGGCCTAGACTATGATGAGACATTCGCACCGGTAGCCAAAATGACCACTGTACGAACAATACTCGCCCTTGCTGCATCACAATCATGGTCTTTACATCAAATGGATGTAAAGAA
>CATIWM010118878.1:0-22969 GCA_949671775.1 Mallotus repandus | reverse complement strand
TGGGGATACTGTGCAGACGGACATAACAGGCTTTTGGTGTACGAGTACATGGAAAATGGGTCTTTGGCAGACAATCTATTGTCAAAGTCACTTGATTTTGAAAAGAAGTTCAATATTGCTGTAGGCGTTGCAAGAGGACTATCTTATTTGCATGAAGAGTGCTTAGAATGGGTTCTACACTGTGATGTGAAGCCTCAAAACATACTGTTGAACTCCTATTTTGAACCAAAGGTTGCGGATTTTGGCCTGTCTAAAATTCTCAACCGAGGTAGCGTTAAGGATTTAATAAAATTCTCGAGGATAAGAGGTACAAGGGGTTATACGGCTCCTGAGTGGGTTTTGAATCTACCCATCACCTCAAAAGTGGATGTTTATAGCTACGGGATGGTGGTGTTGGAAATGATGACTGGGAAGAGTCCTGGAATTGAGATAGAAGTAGGAGAAGAAGAGCAGCCTCAGAAGCTAGTGGCATGGGTTAGGAAGAAGAAATATGGATCTGCCACTAAGGCCTCTTGGATACTAGAGATCGTAGATCCTGATATGGATAGTGAATATGACATGGATAAAATCGCAAATCTGATTGAAGTGGCTTTGCTATGCCTGGAGGAGGTTGCAGACGTTAGACCTACTATGCGGCAGGTTGTTGAGATGATTTTGCGCCACGAGTGACCACTACAGTCAAAGTAATAGTAAGAATTTGATGTAATCTCTTTTGTTTTTCAGAGATTGCCACTCCACCTGATTGAAAATCTAACAGAGATTAGATGGTTTTTATCAAGTAGTGCTAATGGCCATGTATAAAATTTTGCTCTTTGCTAAATTTTGATTTTTTTTCTTTTCCAAATTTTGTGTTTTGATTTTGTGTGGATTCAACGTGTTTGAATATATGTATTATTGGATATCAAGTGAAAATAAAAATGAAAGACAAGAATTTTTGTGATGTCCTTGAATGTAAGCACTGTGATAACCTTTGTGCTTTTTGGAGGATGAAATAACAGTTATAGATTTGCATTGTTTCTTTTTTCTTTTTCCCCCCGAATATGATGATGGAAAAATGATATTTAATGCCCTTTATGAATTGTTTCCCTTGCGCATTGATTCTTGTTTCTCATTTTGCTATCATGGCTTTGGTTTGTGTGATCATTTTTGAACCTGCATACTAGTTCAGTAAAGAACACGTGTCGCAGATACTGGCTCTAAGAGATTCTCATGGCTTACATTTTCGTGTGTGCGGGTAAGTTATTTTGCTTACTTTTTTTTTTTTTACTTCCAATTTTTATGTTGTTGAGTTACAATTTATCTTTTATTAGACCTTGAAAAATAAAATACAAGTTAAGCTTTTGTTATATCTTTGAATCCATTAGCTTATTTTGCTATTCAAATATAGTTCATGACTTAAATGCCTTGCATTCAGTCAGCAGCCATTGGTTTCGGCAGTCCTTCTCCTTGGTTGTTTTAGGTGATTTAAGCTCATGGAATCTTGAAGGGGAAGGAATTTTTTCTAATGAAACTTTCCCAATAATTTTTGGAATTCGTAATTCATGAATCATGCTTGTGTAAATTCAAACATGAACTAAATTTGGATTTTTCATGGATTTTAATTCCTTCTGCAATTTCAGTGACTTTTAGGCTGATCCCCCATTATGGTACTGATTAGCAAGCAATGCGACATCTTAATATATTTGAAAAGGACTGCATGTTCTTGTGAAATGCATGTGTTGCAAACAATCAAGAATTTGATGATTGATAATCTTTGTCTTAGGCTCTTTGCTATCATTTAATTGGTGTTAATCATTCATATGTTTCTATATTCCTACCATATGATGGAAATGCTACTATCTTCAAGCGATATATGGTTTCCTGCCTTCAATGATAAGTTTATTTGCTGTATGCATTACAATTCTTTCTTGTGTGTTTGTTTTCTCCGTTGATGTTTATTCTTATATCAATAATTAGCCAGTTGGCATGGTTGCATTTAGATCTATATATCTGAATGGTAAAAACTATTCATTTTTTTTTCCTAACTCCCTCCCTCTTTAACTAGGTATGGTTGCAAATGGACTCTCTTAAACTATGCCTGGCTGTCAGTCGTCATGGTTTAGCTTTTTAGTCTTTTTTTTGGTTTTATTTGAAATAATAATGGTAAAACATGCAAGAGGTAGTCCACCAGTCTGAACCACTTCACATATGATTCGCAGCTACTATTTAACATACAATTGACAGATCAACAGCCTAGCCAGAACCAGGAACGATAAGTAGATGGGAAACCTGTGCTCAAGAGCGGACAAAATGGGTAGGTCAGATTTAAGATTTGTAGGATGCTTCTAAAAGAATTTCCATGCAAAAGAAAGATGCGTTCTTGATTATTAATCTGCCCCATGTGTGTTTCCACATGAATGGCAGAGTAGAACAAGTGGGAGTTGAGAACACAAAGGAAATTGCATTCGTTACTGACCAATATCATGCAGTCAGAATCCATGAAATCCCAAATTGAATTGCGAGTTTGAATTAACAAATGCATGAGTCAACAAGAAAAATCGTCCATTGATGATTGGGAAGACAATTTTGTCGGCCAAGGGCATCTTGCTCATCCGGAAGCAAGGTAGATTAGATTAGATACATTAAAGCACTTTTGTCACCCTGCTGTTCTCTGCAAAAGCCAAAACGTGCAGCAGAATCAAGAGTCTAACCTTGAAATCGGCATGGTAGCAGAGGCCTTGAAAAATGTATGCTTCATTTCACAATCCAAACATGCCCCGCATTTGTATACAACCATTTGATTTACAGATCAGCTTGGTTAATGAATATATGCATTATTGTTTTTTGCTTGAGAAATCCAAACATACAGAGCAGCTGTAATTAATTTCGTCGACCACAATTTCTCCTTATCTCTCCCCGGAAATCCTCCTTCACATTTAGAGTACTTAAATGAATCATGGCCTTACGGAATCTGTTTTCCCACAGGGTCGAGTTGCGGCCAAATTCAATAGCCATTTCATTATGTATCATCTGATCAGAAGCTAGAAGTCCATGACCTTTCTGTAAATTCTTGTAGTAACTATTATCGAACTTGAAGGGAGATACAGGGTTCAAAGGTATCATCATTCTTGAGTTGGGGTTATGTCTTGGGCATATCCTTTTTAACACAGCTGCATATCTGCTGTCAATGCTTGGATCCGTTTGCATTCGGTTACGAAAGTTGTAGAGCCTATCCCAAACAGATGAGCAGTGAGCCAGACCTATGGTGTGCGCACCTAGACACAAAATAGTTTCAAATCGATCAAGTTTTGTTCGATGTTGCAATCAACCCAAGAAATTCAGTAGGCTATAGTAATGGAAAGCAACCAAAAAAATCACCAGAGAGTGTGATTAGCTCATCTCCAGACAACCCATGTTGAAGGAACGTTCTCTTGAGCTCGGCTTGGGTAGATAAATGATGGGGCAAACTGATATTTGCTATCAAAGCAGAGGACAGTCGGCTGTCTCTACGTCCAGTAGGGACATCCCAATGAGGTCCACCAGCCTGATGGATCATTAACAAAAACGGAGTTACAGCAGCTCAAAATTACTCGCTAGCAATTTTTTTTATGTCTCTTCATATTTGCATAATTCTTACTTACATAAGTAACAGCATCTCTGGCAGACATAGCAAGAATGTCTGCGCAGGAGACGGTCAAGGGACAGGCTGATTCTAGGACATGTTTGATCAAGTCCACTAGTTCATATCCTCTAAGACTCTGATTAGGAGCTGCCAGTTTCTCAGCTGGTGGGTATCCATAGGCACTATCCAACAATACTGAAGCATCACATCCCTGACAAATATGACAACAATGTAAGAAAGCAGTTGTGCATATATGTTATGTTTAATTGAATAATATAAAGTGATTTTGAAGAAAAACTCCAGAAGATAAGCACCCCAACAAAGCAGTCATGGTAATGGAGTCGTAAGAGTGCTGCAGGAAGCGACGGGTCGAGCCTCGACGCTGACCGTACAATGCTTGAGATGATCTTTTCTGCCGCTGGGCATCTCTTAACATAAAAACCAACGGACAAAGAATGACCATGTCTGATTGTTACCGTCAAGAACAATACAAACACTAACATAATGCTTTCCATTTTCTACTTGATATGCCAGTAATTTGAAATCGCTGTATAATAGATCACACAAAATAACATAATGTGGCCCTTCTGTACAAGACTTGAGCAATGATGAAAGGAAAGGGAAAAATCTGAGGAATATTGTAAGGTATATTTGGCAACAAATAAATATGCCGATGCTATTTATGTGATCATTTTTTGTTCATCCTAGTCTTATGTACAATGTCAGTAGTTTCTGGCAAGACAGAAACTGGTTGGAGTTAACATCAAATATAGTTGGCGAATGGGTGAGGGGCTTTGCGAGTAGAGGGTTTAGGATATGTACTGTTCACGAGTATCACAATGATTTAGCGAGTCTGCTAGTTGGGCTCTGCACAATTGAAAAGAGCATGAATGCACAATTGAATCACTGGGTTGATTGGGCTTTACCTTCTCATTCATATTGTATTTGCTCATTTTTGGGTCAGATAATGTTGCCCAGTTGTCCACATTGGAATTACATTAACAAAAAAACAAAAACAAAATTCCACTCTCCTAAACTAATCGAATTACATTTCTTGGTTCTCACAGTTTTCAGTCAAATCAACTACCTCATGCGACCATAGGCTGAAAAGAAAAAAGAATACAACATGCTGCCTTAATGCCTAAGCAATTGAACAGAATTAATTCGTGAAGAGTAAATGTGGTAATCCATTAAATGGGATTAGATTCCTAATTGTCCCTCTAAAAGACCAAGCATGTTTGTTTATAAAATGGTCACCTCGAGTAATTTTTAATTATGTTATAAACATCTCACAGCCTATTTTAGGCCTAAGGTAGAATAATTTCTTAATCCAACAATCGCTACAGGAAAGTACCTAATCCCTTCAATAAAACAGGAAAGGGGAGCCAGTTGGGGGCCAGAATTAAGATACAGAATATGCAAATGTTGAATGGTCCAAAGGGAAACTTCCAAGTTTCTATCTTCAAATTTTTCCACATGCCTAAAAATTTTGCAATAATAGACAACTGATATAATCATAATTTTGCCAGCTAACTAACCAAGTAACAATCAAATTAATTCATGGAAAAAACAGTGTTCTGTTTTCTCAAATTCTCCATATGCAAAACAAATACGGTTGGTTGTGTCCTTTTCTGTTCAACAACTTGGCCTTTAATTGAATAAGTCCCACATCCTCAATTTTAATTCTTGTTTTGTCCTTTGAAATATCTGAAGTCTAAAAATGAAAATTAATAATAAATAAATTTTTTTAAAAAAAGGAATAGAGATTTTTTTTTTCATTTTATGTTCATATCGAAAAAGGATTTTTTCATTTTTTTTTCCTCATATTTTTTGAGATCCTCTGGTTACTCCCATAAACAGAACCCTCTAAACAACCCCATTTCGTTCCTCTGTACACTACCACCAAAATTATTACTTCTGTATAAAGCAAAAGATTTAAAACAACTTAAAAGAAAAAAAAAAAGAAAAAGAAAACCCGATTTTCTTTTCCTCCCCCTTTGATCTCATCTCTCTGATTCTTTGCTGAATCGGCTCAGCTAGTAGATGGATTTATCATTGATAATTAAGCAACTAATACTCTACTACTCGATTCTACTAATCCCGATTCGCTTAACTACAGCATTTCTTATTGCTTCAGTTTGCATGCACATCCCATTCTGCTCAATACCAGACATATAATTCCTTACTTCCTTTCTTATCATCTCCTGCATCACTGTCAAAAATTCCGGACTAAAAAACTGCTTCTCATACCCAATTACACTCTGATGCTGATGCTGTTGCTGTTGTTGGACAGCTGAAACTTGCTGCACTGTTACCGCAGACTGTACAATATTGGTCGGTTTGAACCCAGGTTCTGAACCAGAAACAGTTACTTGATTCGAAACTTCATCCGATCCTGGAAGCGAAAGGCTCAAGGAAGTGGGCGGATCTGCAGTAGTACTTGTTGTCGTTGAAGAGGAGGCATCGATTGAAAGAGAAACCGGAGGGACAACAAGAGAGCCGGTTCTGGCCAGCGGACGATAAACAGGAGAGGAAGACATATCGGGTAAACTTGAATCGCTGAGATCTGATCCGGATGGGCTACTCGGGTTCAAGTGAAGTCCACCAGGAATATTAGTACCCGCACCCAAGCTAGTAGATCTCTTAAGAGGCTGTGGGTTATGCAGTACGTCGTCGTTTAACTCGTAACATTTTCGCTTGAGAGTTGAGTTCCAATGGTTTTTAATAGCGTTATCCGTACGGCCATTAAGGAGACGAGCGATGGTAGCCCACTTATTGCCGAAACGAGAATGCGCTCTGATAATGGTCTCGTCTTCATCAGGTGTAAAAGGTCTGTGTTCGACCTCAGGTGAGAGCTGGTTACACCATCGTAACCTACACGACTTGCCGGAACGACCAGGGATCGATTTGCTTATTAAGGACCAGTTTCTTGGACCATAGTTTTGAACTAATCTCTGTAACGCCTCATCTTCTTCTGGACTCCATGGACCTTTGATCCGATCAACATCTTTTCTCGCAGTAGGAGACGCCATTAAAGAACAAACAAAAACCCTAAAATTTGCAGCTAATTATCAGTGAATTTTCCTGATGGTGAAGAAGGAGGCTGAGGGGCCTCACCTTTGGGGTTTTTTTTTTTTTTTTTTAAAGGAAAGAAAGAACAGAGTGCATGAAGCAGAGAAGGGGTATATATATGGAAGAGATAAGGATGAACTGGTTTAAGCGGTAATTGTGACCGGTCATAGCCGTTGAGAGTGAGGATTCTTCCAGGCAAGGCAGTTACTAGTAGACAGTTGTCAAAATGACACGCGTCATATTGCAGTTCCTCCAACTTACACGTATAATCACTCTCTTCAAAAATAAAAATTGGCTTCTTTCTTATCTACAGTTAGCCTAATATACAGCTCGTCAGGTTCACACTAGAATCACGCAACCTACTGCCACTGATGAACGGTCTCGATTTGATGTATATTAACTGAAGTAAAGACTGTTTTAAAAAAATAATAAAAAAATAAAATATCGGAATTAAAACGTTAAGTGACGGTTTTGGAAGTTAAAAATTAAAAAACGAAACGTGGAGATTTATGTATTACTGTTAACATTATTAAATTAATTTAAAGATAAGAAAATAAGGTCTTATCTGATGATTTTTTTATGTATATAAAAAAAATAAAGAGTGAAGTGAAAGGGGGTGGAGTTGGATGAGAGCGGAGGAGGAGATGACTTTGACCGAGCCAGGCTGGAGAGCATTTACGTGAAATAATAAATTAGTAAAAAAAATGCAATAAAGATAGGGGAGAGAAAAGGACGCACGGAAAGTGATGAGTTGGCACAGAAAACGACAAAAGTTTGAGAAACAGAATCGGGGGGAGAACGGCACTACAATTCTGTCAGTCCAGGCTGTCCACTCAGCCCCACCTTCAATCACAATTTAACTGCCTATACCCTCCCTCTCCAAATCTACCCACATGTGCCGGTCACCCTCTAATCTTCCTGAACTGCCGAAACCGACTCCACCGTCTTCCTTGCTTCCATTGCATTATTTCAAATTTTTAAAATGATCGCTCCCCATCTCTTTCTTTTTGGTTTTGAATTGAATTCAAATTTATGAGACACAGGCGCTGCCTCTAAAGTCTAAATCATGTTGCTTGTCTCCACAAAAGCTCTTCTTTCCCTTTTCTTTTCATTTTTTTCCGTTATTTCCTTTCTCTTATGTTGGTATATAAGTTGTAGTAGCAACCATTAATTTTTTTTAATAGAAATGTCCAATAATCTAAATTTTGATGACCTTAAATTTTAAAAATATAATTCTACAATTCAAAATATCATTAAAAAAATAGTAATCGTCATTGAAATCAACAGATAGGAGTTGTTTCCATTTAACTAAAATTTCTTATTCGAATCCTGGTATATGAACCGCGTAGAATTAATTGTGGGAGATCTCTGCCGCCTCTGTAGTACTATCCAAATTGAATCGAATTAGTTAAAATTTAATAAGTTCTGAATATCGGCAATTCAAACCAAAAAATACTATTAAAAAAAATTATCACCTAACTATTCTCTCATTAACATAATAAGATATGATCAATTTAATTTTTTTTAACCAGATATTATCAATTTAATTAAAACAATCAATTGTGTAATTATATATTTAATTCAAATTTGTGTAATTATATATTATTATTATGGACTCAATAATAATAGTCCAAATTTCGTATTTGATTAGCAGTTTTATATCTTAATCATCGATTGGCTGTTTGTGGTTAAAATTCAATCAAACAAGTGTAAATATCTATGATAGACCAACAGCAGTGAGTAATTATGAGCGAAACAAAATTATTCATATGAATGTTGAAAAATTAACATATGGTTTTGACCTTAAAAAATTCTCTTATATATAACACCACACCAGGGATCCCACTAGCGAACTTAAGTCAACATTGTAAGCAGTGCGAGGCATTATGTTCAAATCAACTGTCTGCCAAATATCACAACTGGTGAATTCGGTGCATTATTGAACGAACTCCTTAATTGTAACTTCAAAGCAACTCTTATTCAATACTACATGTTGAGTAATGAGCTTGAGGCTGCAGAAATAAAACAAAAAAAAAGAACAGAAAAAACGGGAAAAAAACAAACGAACAAACAAATAAAAGAAAAAGGTGAAAAGAAAGCGAGCGGTGTGGGCTTTTGAATTGGATGTTCAACACGCAGTCGTTTACGCGTAAACAGCTGTCTATAAACACCTCCCTCCCATACATAACCACTCTCACGTGCCACGAGCACCCAACTCCTACCTAACCTACCGTTCAATCGCCGTACTTCCACGTGACTTCCCTCTCCGCACGGCTGCACCTCACGTGACCTTTTCTTCATTCCCTCTTTTATTATTAACATTTTTTTTTTAATCTTTTGTTTCGTTTCTACTTTCCTTATCACAACTCTTCCGCTCAACTCACATGTGAAATTAGTCTTTTTGAGCTTCGATAAATAGTTTCCATTTTATATTGTTAATCAGGAAAAAATACAATTTAAATCTTAAAAATTCTCACAACATTTCAAAATTTTTCAAATATTAAATTAAAACATAAAATAAAATTTCACTACCCAAAGCTATAGTTTCATTATTCATTACAAATTATGAATTATTTTTTTTAAATAAATATATAATTTACTGATATTCTACGAATATTAAATAATATACATCTTTATAAAAATTAAATAATTTTAATAAAGTATAATGAATTGCCTTTTGTTAATAAACGAATTTAAGAAAATTATTTTAATTGGATAAACTATATTTTTTTAATTATTATTGGAAAGTTGAAGTTAATCGATAATTCCGAAACAACAAAAAAATGTATATAAAATTGGCATTTAACATTGATTTATCTCAAATTTTTGAATTTTCATCTGTTAATTTTTATCTATCATTTTATTTAAAAAAAAAAAACTACTTCCTTCAAAATTATTAACAACTTTTTGTAAGATAATAGTTAATTTGCTAGGTTGTTAACATCTTCTTTTTTAGCATATGTTTTTACATGAAATTTTTCTAATAAAAAGTCAAATAATTTAAATATTGACTGACTATACAGCAAAAATCAGTCATATTTTTTAAATCAAGTAAAAAAATAATTTCACAAAAAATGAATCAATATATATATATATATATATATATATATATGTGTGTGTGTGTGTGTTGCGTAGAGGGGTGTAATCGAGCCGAATTTTTCAAATATCAGACTTCGCGCGTTTAAAAATTGACGAACTCTAGCCAAGCTCGAGCTTGCTAAATTTTCAAAACTCTAGCTCAAACACGTGCTCAAGTCGAACTCGCGAGCTCAATGCATAACTAAATGGCTTCACATACCACAATTACTTGGCTCGACTTGCCTTTCAACTACATAATTTGTACATGTGTTAAATAATAACATTTTATAAACTATTTATTTCTTTTTCATTTGCCTCATTCTTAATGTGGGATTTTGTATTATAAAACTACAAGTCATAAAAATTTATATTCTCCTTACAACTTTTTTTATTTTATATTTAATGTGAAATTCTAAATCTCAGCATTAGACACTAAAATCACATGAATTTTATTATAAATATAAATTTTTTTACTAGAATTAAAAATTTTAATTGTATTATATAATACTTACTTAATGCTATATTTTATATTAATATTACTTTACATCAAAACTATATAATAATTATTATTATTATTATATAATTTTTATTACATTTAGTAATTTAAGTTATATATAATTTATATTATGAGCATATAATTTCTATTTAATACTACCACATAATACTTATATTTAAATTAACAAGTTAATAAATTAAATGAGTTTGTTCGTAAGTTAGTTTACAAGTCTATTCGCAAGTCTATGCACGAGCTAACTTACGAGCTTACAAACGAGTATGTTCACTAATTTAAACGAGTCGAGCTTAAAAAAGTTTGAAATTGATTCGTTTATCTTATAAGCCTCAAAATAGAGTTTGAATTCAGCTCGTTTAGTTAAACAAAATTTTGAATTAACACAAATCTTATGGAAGAGTGTCACCAACCAACAATGTATCAAGCCTACATTACTAAAGCAGCATTTTCTGTAAAAGTATCGTAATATCAATCACTAGCAAATACTTACATATATTACTGACCGAAGAAAGTTAAATTCAATACTTTTTCATTGCTAACATAACCCAATGAAGTTAAGAACAAGTTAAGCATAATTGAACCTACATTTAGATTTGGGCTATTGTATAATTGATTTCTACCAAAAACCATCATTAATATTAATTAAACATATCAGAATAATAATTTGGGCCATGAAAATTTTGCCGACAGAATTGTTTTATTGAAGCATGTGGGAGTAATTTATGAAGTTTTATTTAGTATTATATGATCCTGAAAAGAAATATGATATAAATCGTCAAAATATCTACTTTTGTATTACTTGTGAAGTAGTACATCTTTGAGCAACAAACCTGTGGTACGCTCTTATGAAGCATTATTAGCAACGGGTATGGTCCATTTGAGAGCAACTATTGAGTGTATAGATTAGATTGGTCCCAGAGGGTGGGCACGCTTGTGGCTTGCCTTTATGCAACAACTATAATGCCTTGGATTCTCTCCTTGCTGCCATATGCAAACAGGTTTTTCTTATGGGACAATGGGGTGATAGTGTCAGTCTTTTTTAGAAAGTGCTACCTTTCAAGTACACAGAAATACGGATTAATTCCTGCAATTAAATTATGATTAAGGGATGTGATTGGCATTAGGTAGGTGAATGCACCACGTGGTCTAAGAAAGAAGGAGGATGTTTCCTTGCACTAAATCTCATGATTTAAGTATTGCTTATGGACATTAAGATATGATTTTTTTAGTACATAATGTAAACAAAAGTTCTCATTCCGAGTCCCAATAAACCGTGGATCTAAACGGACCAAAGAAATTGGGACATTAGTTTAATCGAAAGTGGGCATTTCTGCCCTGCCTTGCTTGAATCCACAAGACCAAATGCATAAAATAACACAACACATGAGGAGAGAAAAGATTTCACAAGATTGTAAGCATGTGGGATGCGGTATAACCAAACATTAGCCCCTTCTAAACTATATACTAAAAGCACATTAGACAATACACTGCTTAGATTCTCTTACACCAATTCATTACAAAATATGTTAGATGTTGTTCATACCATTGCATCATAAAATAAAAAGCACAAAAGTGGCCCAAAGCTATTTAAAATGCATTATTAATGAAAAAATAGTTAAGTGATAATTTTTTTTTTTAAATATTCTAATATGTAAAGTTTAATTTTAATCGTAATCGATTTAAAGGAAAGTGATAACTATCTCTTATTTTATAGTTCATCAAAATTTAGATTATATAATTTTTTTATTAATCAAAATGCATAATTATTGATGATGATATACATTAACAATTAACATATATTAATTACCTTAAACAACATTTAGATATTAATTAAATCATGCCGATTTACTTACACCCACACCAACATGAACAACAACAAAATTACTTATCCCCAAGTGAAAATGGTGGAACACTGCTGTGATGAATTATTGGTGCGGCAGTGGCAGTGCCACACGTAACCGAATTCTGATAAATGTTGTAGGTTATATTATATATGCATAGGCTATGGACTATGGAGAGGTTAGGCAGTGCTGTAGTTTTCATCCCCAGCTAGATGAACGGAAATTGTGCTGGAACCCAGCACAGAGACACGTAGACATTTTCAATGATAGACCAAACGCCCGACAGCCTATATGCTTAAATCCTGTACCTTTGAACTGCCACGTATACGAACGGTTGGTGGTGGACCCAGAAGCTTAATTTTGTCATTCAGCGAGTGACGTGGCAAAGCAACAGGTCCAATAGAGACTTTAACGGACCTAACTGCAGCATTTGATCGAAACTGTTGCCACGTCAATTGCAATGCCAGCTATAACCCACTTTAAAAAAGAAATAAAAAAATCGTCTTCTTTTGCTTGCTTTCCTGCCGCGAGTTCCAAGATAGAATCATAGTCTGGGGATTCGCAAAACGCCCGGGTCCCGCCCTGTTTCCATGATTTTCAACTTAGCTTGCATGCATCCATCCATAGCACCTGACGTTTTTTTTTTTTTTTTTCTTTTTTTCGGAGGGCATAAGCCAAACCAAACCCAAGCATGCGGCTTTTTATTATTTCCCTGTACGCCTCGTTTTTACAGTCATTTTGCAGTTTTAACTGTTTATTTTTTTACAAAAGTTTTAACTGTTTCTTTAACCCTGTTACACTGATTACGTCTATTCCTTTCTATTTTTGTTTTAAGCAAGGCAAGCAAATAAATAAATAAATAATTTTTTTTATTACTACATATGACCAATTTTCTTCTTTAAATCGAGAAAATAGAAATTGAAATATTTATCTTATAATTTTTTCAAAAAAAATTATCATTTAATTATTTTTTTATTGATAAGTAAATAAATATTTTAATATTTTTAAATCATTATTAATTTTATAATTAACAATTATTATTTGACATTCAATTATTAATTATTAATTAACATTCATATAATTTATTTATAAGTATAGATCTAGAAGAAAACGATCTACACAAATGCTAATACAATTGTTATCCGTATTTAATCAACATACATCAACAGTGAACCTAGCCTTTAGTTTTGATTTTGTTGATATCAATTACGTAACTTTTTTGGTCAAAAAAAAATTACGTAACTTTCAAAACTGGACAACAAAATATCTACAGGCGCCTTATTTTTTATTATTAAAATCATTAAAATGTATAGCAAGTCATTTACATCAACTAACTTTCTGTTTTAGTCCGTTAAATATATAATTAAAAAATTTTAAATATCAGTTACTCATGGAATCTACCCCTGTAGAACTGATATCAGTTAATACCGTGTACGACTTGAGGAAAGGAAAATGATTTTTTTTAACTATAATTTTTTAAGAGGGGGAGAGAAGTAGAATCTGAATTCTCTATCTTTAAACAGAATCAAACTCATTATTGATATTAGTCAGTTTCAAATGAACAGCTTAATATTTAATCCTTAGGACTTGAATCTATAATTTTAAAAGTTACGAGTATCCCCCTTAACAACTTAAATCATTGTGTCACTAGTAGCACACAAAGATTAAAATGTTTCTTTTGCTTTATTTTTTAAATTTTATTATTAAAAAAAATTATAAGCTACGGATATTAAAAGTTTTACACGACGGGTTCATCCGTATACAACTTAGGTTTTAAATTCTAAAACAAATTATTTTAATAAAAAAAATGAAATTTTAAAAAAATTTGAAAAAATTTTTTACTCATTGCAAGTGTTTAAATTTTTACACAATGGGTTCATCCGTGTGTAACTGGTGTTTAAATCCTTACACGACGGGTTCACCAATATGCAACTTAGATTTTAGATTTCAAAAAAAAATTATTTTCACCAAAAAACTGAAATTAAAAAAAATGATATTTAAAAAAATAAAATTTACACATTACGAATGTTTAAATCCTTATACGACAGGTTTATCCATGTGTAACTTAGGTTTTAGATTCAAAAACAAATTATTTTCACCACAAAATTGAAATTAAAAAAAAAAGAAATTAAAAAAAACCAATATTAAGGGGTAAAAACATCTTTTTTTAAAAAAAAATTTGTCGCATTGCTGCCTATGACTGTCACGGGTGGCGACGCGTATATTCATCCTTAAGGAAAATGTAAAGAAAAAGAAGAGAATAGAAGAGAAATTAGTTTTCATCTTATTTAGCTATTAAAATTCTTATAAAGAGGGAAAAAATGAAGAATTTTTTTTTTTTAAATGAAGAAACATTGCATTAAACCAAATCAGCTGCTAGTTCATCAAATAAAAATAGAGGACATTCCTCAAAAGATAAACAACCATCAGACATGGAATCAGCAGTCCTAGCAAAAACATGTGCAACCCGATTTGCTGATCGTGGAATAAAACTAATTTTGCATCTAGCAAATTCTTGAATTAAAAGCTTACAATCATTAACAATCAAGCCGAAAATTGAAAGGTTTGAAATATCTGCATTGAGAGCTCGAACAAGTTGAAGACAATCAAACTCCATTTCCACATCTCGCAAACCTCGGCCCTTCAACCAACTTAACACCTCACGACAGCTAATGGCCTCAACTACAGTAGGCAAACAACTTCCAAGGCGAGAGCATTGAAACGTTGCCAAAAATGGCCATTACTATCTCGGACAATACTACCACCCTACACACGGTTCATAGTTGGAAACAGAGTTGCATCAACGTTACATTTGATAGCACCAGGCTGAGGCTTCTCCCATTGACGATTGTTACTACCAACTATAAGGGAAGGATCCTGAAACATCAACCGGGCATCTCGCCATTATGAAAAATAAGAGCTTGTAGCTGCAGTAATTTGAACATTGGAGTGATTTTTCTGATTCTAGACTAAGTCATTACGGCTGAACCAAATTTGCCATAAGATCATAGCAGTATTGCAACAAACTTTCACAGAGAAATGATCTAACACATAACTCCACCAATCCACAAACTTTGTGTACTGACTACCCACACTTCCTATTTCAGAAACACGCCATAAATCTAAAATTAAAGAACATCCAACCAAAGTATGGAAAATTATTTCCATAGCCCCATGGCAACAAGGGCAGATAGAAGAAACATCAACAACACGAGATTGAAGAACAACAAGAGTTAGAAGACAACCCCTAACAGCCCTCCATAAATCATTTTTCACCTTTGGTGGAACATGTAAGTTCCAAAATTTCTTATAGTTAAGAGCACAAAAAAATTGAGGAACAATAATGTTATCATTCATAAGAATACTGTAAGTAATTTTAACAGAATACTGACCTCTAGACTCCCAATGCCATGTAAGAATATCATCAGTCCGTCTGTAACTCAATGGAATTCCCTGGATCAAAAGGCATCCCTTTCCAAAAAAATATCTCTTAGTAGCTCAATATCCTATGCCAATCTATCATTGCATAGCAAAGAATTAACCGTAATTGATTCCAACCCTTCAATCACAGGAGTTTGAACGAACAGATTTTCATCATCAGGTAACCAGCGCTGAGAGAACACGCCTACCTTCCTGCCATCACCAATTCTCCATTTTAACACCTCTTTTAATTAGAAATTGAGAAGGAATGATACTTCTTCAAGAGTAACTTGGGTTGTGGCCTAAGGAAGCATCAAGAAAAGGACCCTAGGGTAATATCTAGCCTTTAAAACTCAAACAACTAAAGAATTTGGCGAAGTTAGAAGCCTCCACCCCTGCTTGCCCAATATGGCTAAATTGAACTCATGGAGCTTTCTAAACCCAAGCCCTCCACCAAATTTGGTAGTGCAAAGCCGATCCCAAGACATCCATCTAATACCTCGCCTCTCAATTAACCCCATACCACCCTACCAAAAACCATTCATGTCCTTTCCAATATTAACACAAAGAGACTGGGGAAGAAGAAAGACAACCATAACAAAAGAAGGGACAACTTGGACCACTTTTTTTAGTAACACCTCCTTACCAGAATGCGAGAAGCACTTCTTGGACCCACTATTTAAATGTTGACCCATCTTATCCCGAATATAAGCAAAACCAACTTTCTTACTTTTTCCTATCAAAGAAGGGAACCCAAGATATTTGTCATTGTGAGTCGAACTAGGAACATTCAGAATTTGACACACTTCCCGCCTGACCTCTTCTCAAGTATTTCTACTGAACATAACAGATGATTTTTGAAAATTCACTGACTGGCCCGAAGCTCATTCATAAATGTTTAGAATCTGCTTAATACGAGAGCATTCCATAATATTAGCTTTAAAGAACAAAAAGCTATCATCTGCAAAAAACATATAAGAAATCATCATAGCTTTATTAGTAACTTTACACCCATACATCTCGCCCCTTCGCACACTAACCTGAATAAGGGATGACAGACCTTCTGCACACAAAATAAAAGGCTAAAAGGATAGGGGATCCCCTTGTCTTAAGCCACGCTCTGGAAGAATAGGACCCACATCAACACCATTCAAATTAATCCAATACTTAACCGAAGAAACACAAAGCATAATGAGTCTAATCCACTTTTTATGAAACCCCATTTTGGACATCATTCCCTGTAAAAAGCTCAATTCAAGGCCATCATACGCCTTTGACATATCAATCTTCAAGGTTGCCCAACCATCTTTACCCTTAGTCTTCCTTTTAAGATAGTGCCTAATCTCAAATACTAAGAGAATATTATCTGTAATTAGCCTACCAGGAATAAATGCACTCTAACTTTCACTAACGAGAGAAGGAAAAATCAGTTTCAGTTTATTAGCCAAAGCTTTTGACATAATTTTACACACCACATTGCAGAAAGCAATTGGGCATAAGTCTACCACCCGATCCGGATTGCTCTTCTTAGGAATGAGAGTAACTGAAGTATTATTCAACTTCGTTAGAAGAGACACATCATTCAGGCATTTTAAACACAAATCCACCATGTCTGAACCAATCACATCCCAAAAATTTTGATAAAAGCCTAGGCTCATCCCATATAGACCCGATGCTATATCTGGATGCATACTTATCATTGCATCCTTAATCTTCAAGGCAGAGAACAAGCTAACAAGGAGATCATTCTGAGCATCAGAAACTTTACCACATTAAAAATAAATTCCCCAGCACTACCTAAAGATTTAAATAAAGAAGAGAAGTAATCTAACATATGATCATTCAGGCTATTTTGCTCTGTAATCCAAACACTTTGATCATCCGTAAGGCGATTGATTTGGTTCTTATATCTATGAGCAGAAGCAGCACGGTGGAAGAAATAGAATTTTGATCACTAAGAACACGCCAATGTCGCTTAGCTCGTTAATGCCAAAAGGTGTCATACTGATCTAATAATGAATCTAGCTGCCTTTGGAGCATTGCAAATCTGCAAACTGAGTCAGAATCCCTTTGAGATCGCAGTTTACCTAGAAGCTTGTGGATATGCTCAATATGATGGCGCAAACCAAATAAAAAAACATCGCCTCATTTTTTAAGAGCCAAACCACATATGTTCAAACGAGCAAGCAAATCAAAACCAACATTGCTCTTTCAGCTATCAGAAATAATATTTCTGCAATGAGGCTCTCTAATCCATGCATTTTCAAAGCGGATTTCTTTGAAATGTTTCTGATATTGTCCACCCGAAATTCCAATAGAATAGCCAAATGGTCAGAAGGAGGAGCTTCAATATTTTGAACAAAAGCATAGGCAAAACACTCTCGCCAAGAACTAGAAGCAAGGCACCGATCCAATCTTTCCTCAATCTAAAGCAGAGAACCCCTACTCTTTTCCCAAGTAAAATAATGACCCTTCATACCAATATCCTGCAAGCCACGATCCTCTACTATAGATCTAAAACCAGTAATAAGAGAATGGGGATGATTAAAATGACCTGACTTTTCTGATTGAGAGAGGAGATCATTGAAGTCTCCAATGCAACACCAAGGAAGATGGGATTTGTTTCTCAAATTGTGGAGACAGTCCCAAGATTCTTGACGGCGATGATGTTTCGGACACCCATAAAAGCATGTCAAATGTCAAGGATGTATATCTTGAACATGAACAACAATATCAATATGATAAGAAGAAAAACTTAGTAACTAAGCCATTGAGTGTTTCCGCCACATCAAAGCCAAGCAGATAACACCTCTAGAATTTTCAACAACAAACAAACCTTCAAAGCCAAAAATTATTTCTCTTATTCCTTCTCTATAAGACGAAAATTAGTACATTTTTCAAAATTTGAATATAAAAAACTTGAACTCCCAAATTCATTAAAATTTATAATTTTATTTTTTTTTAAATCGTCTTCTTTTACTTTTATTAATTAATTTTGAGTTGCCAAATGCTATAAATTTATAATTTTTTTTCTCTTCTCTTTTTCTTCCTTTCTTTAACCTTATGTTTGGATAGAAGGAAAGAAAATAGGAGTGAAAATACAAAGAAAAATAAGCTTATTTTCCCTCTTTTATTTTCACTTATGTTATTTGGATTGGGGGAATGGAAAGTGAAGAGAAAAGAAAATAGATTGTTAATAAATTATTATTTTAATAATTTTGTTTGTAGAATTTGAATTTGAATTTAAATTATATTTATTTTTTAACCTTTTTTTTCTCTTTCTACTTTCTCTCCAATTTGGAGAGAAAAATATTTGAAGGAAAATAACCCTTATTTTCCTTTCTCTCCTATTTTTACTCATCAATCCAAACACGAAAAAGTTATTTTCTCTCTTTATTTTTTACCTTTATTTTCTTGCTTCCCTCATTTTCATTGTTTCCAAACATAGGGTAACAAATTTTTCATTTTTCTTTTCATCTCATAGTCATGCATAGTGTAAGTGAAGTTTTGGATTCAAATGTAACGTACAAAATTAATTTGAATAAGTTCCTAGGAAACTTTTATTGTTATTGTTACATTATTCATATTGATTAATTGAAATTTAGTAAATTAAAAATATAAAAAATAAAAAGAACTCCAATAAATTTTTTTATTTTACATCAAATGTATTGCATCCATCATTAAATTATATTTTTAAAATTATAAATTTAAACTGCACATAAGAGATACAATATTCTACCTAATTCTAATTATCTACGATTGTCACTTATTTATAAGCTGGCTATAATAGATGCAGACAAGAGTTTTTCAAAGAGGGGATTTGCAATTTATTGGTGAAGTTATCTCCATCAAAACATGTCATTCTCCAACTACCAACCAAAATAAAACCAATACTTCAATTTCAAAGCAATAATGGAGGTCAAAGTTCCAACCACCCACTTAAAACATTTTGAGTTTCATTCAATCCTATACAATTGTTCCACGAACTAACCTCGTTCTTTTCAATTATAATCCATCTTTTTCATCAATTTTAATTACTGTTTCAAGAATTTTAATGAAGAAAATAAACAAAACCAATAAAATGAAAATTTCGTTTATAACATTTAAGCTGTAACAAGATTTTTTTTTTAATTTTATGGTTTTTTTAATAGAGGAGTTTTACGCATTCAAATAAGAATGAGAAGTCGTGGTTCTCGTGCTTCAATTTTTAATCCAATGAGAAGAGGTGAAGAAGGGCCCATTAATGAACTGACTAATCAAAACAAAGTCAGACCCTTCTATGAATAGGTGAAAAGAGGAGGATGAGTAACTATGGTCTGATAGCAACCCATTCGGGACTCCTTTATAAGTCATCCAACCCTCCCCCCCTTTTTTTTTTCCCTTAGTGGATGTCATCCAACTTGGTTGATGTATGACATTTCGGATTTTTCTTTTTTAATTCAGATGTAATGTAATATATTATTTCTTCAAATTTATAATATTTATTTAAAAACAAATTTATAATATTTATTGAGTTAATTATAAAATGTATTTTCTACGAGTGCATTATATTATTATTTTATTTTTTACAAAGTAAAATATATTTTTTTAATAAATACTATTCCATAATAAAATTTACTTTTATTCAATAATAATAAATATAAAGTAAAATAAAAATAATTAAAAATTAAATTGCAGTAAAATTTTTTTTCTATAGTTTAAATATAAAATTATTATTTTTATGTATGGCTTATTTAATAATGAAACGCATACAGTTGGTATAGATAAAATCATTTATACATGTTGTTGCTGTTGTTATTATTATAATTATTGTTGATGATATTTTATGTCTTGTTGGAATCACAACTTTATTTACGTAAATATGATGGACGAACACATCTTAATCAAGGAAGTGGATTACAACTAACAAAGGTTTCATGCTTGATGTTAATTTAATGGGTTAATTAAGTGAATGATTTGCTTAGCTCAACAAAAGTCATTTCAATTTTTTTTTTTTGTGGGTATCCATCGCTATCAATATTCAATTTTGCAGCCATACATATATGTTCTAGAAAATATTTTAGATGAATTATATAAAGAAAAGAAAACAATTGTGGATCACGTAAAAGAAAGAAAAAGGGTGGAGCCACTTCCTTCTCTTCATGCCTACGACACTAAAGGTTCAAAATGGTTGGCAAAAATAATTGGATTTGTGTTGACCCATTAGGAAAAACAAGAAAAAAGAGAGAGATAAAATCAAACTTTTTTATTAATTTATTTTTCTTACTTATTTGAATTTGCTTTGATGCGGAAATAGTTGGGAATTTGTATTGGCCAGGCGGCTGGTTGGGCCAGGCTTGGGTCTTGCTTTGATTGAATTTTGAAAGGTACAAGAACAGAATGGTCGGCTTTGGTTCAACTAACAAATCGCATGGATGCCAATTTTAATTTACACCTAGTATAGCTTAACGTGTGATAATTTTTTTCCCTAATATTTTCTCAGAATTTGGTGATTATGAAAGCCAAAAAATATCCACAATTTTTATGATCAATCAAGATGACGAACAAAAGAATGTGAATTACTCAATCTTGAAAAAAAAAGTCTCAAATTGAAGGTATAATCAATGATTGAATCAAGGGACAGGGAGATGGGCTATAAGCAAAAATGAAAGACGAGAGTGGAGTGAGTTGGAGTTTTGACTAATTCTTTCATGATCGCGTGACGTCTGTAAACTATATATAAGTTTAAACGATACTAAAAAATTTTTCAAAAATATAAATTATAAATTAAAATTATTTATTAAAATTTAAATAAATTTTTAATAAAAATTACATTTATTTTATTCTAATAATGTATGTTTTAAATATTTCTTTATATTTATTATCAATAAAAATTATACATTATATATTTTTTTATTTCAAATTATTAATATATTAAAATTACGAAATAATTTATAAATTTTTTTTTTCAAAATTATTTACGAGTTTTACAAATTAAATTTTACAAAGATTCAACTCAACTCATTTATTAAACAACGAGTTTCAACATGTGGTTCTTTTTGTTTTTATGTTTTTTTCCTTTATCCCTCTTTAATTGGTTGTTTACACTTAGGTTATCCAACTTTATCACATAATCCCATAATAATCTTCAACATTTAATTGATCATGTAAAACTTTCTAACATTTAATTTAAATCCCATTAAACTACCCAATATCATTTTCTGATCCCCGATGATGATGTGGAGTAGCGGTGGTTATAGTTTGGAACCGGACAGTTTCAATTTCAAAATTTTTGAAATCGAACTTGAACCATATACAGAACGGTTTAGATTCCGGTTCTGAACCAAATTTCGATTTGAAACCGAAATCGAACCGAATTTCGGTTCTAATTTTTTTAATTTTATAATTATATTTAAGTAATTTAAAATATTGTAATAATTTTTAAAATGAATTAAAATTAACAATGAAAAAAAAAATAAAGGGCTTGAACTTAATTTTCTTACCAAAAATTAAGTTGCCTACGTATCCTCTTGGGGTTTAGAGGAATTAAAGCCAACGTAGTTCTCTTACCTTTTAAAAAAAAATTAATACCCCTTTACCTTATTAATTTAGTCGCTACCAATACCGGAAGTTGAAGTTCCCTCAGTTCCGGTTGTTATCTTCTCTACAAATTCGTCGTCATCATCATCCCTCTTAATTTCTTGATCCCGTATAGCCGCTCTTGTCCAATCATCAACACATATTTGAACTTCAAGTGATTCGGGAGTCATGTTTGAGCGTGTTTCATCCAAAATATTCCCTCCCGCACCAAAAGCTTGCTCAACAGCAACTGTTGAAATAAGACATGCTAAAACTTGTTTAGCAATTTTGGCCAATATTGGGTATGTATTTTGATGTCGGCTACACCATTCAAGAACTAGAAATTCTTTACCTGTTTTGCTATCACTAAACTCAAAAGAAGTGGTTAAATAAATGTCAAGTTCAAGTGCTTCGATTGATCCTCGGGGTTTTTTTTATCGTTCAAGTAATATACGATCCCCCACACTAAGTTTGTCGGTTTCATCACTTTGAACTTGACATTTAGGTTGAGAAGAAGATGAAACATCACCATATTGCATTTTAAATTCATTAAATAATTCTCCTAAAACTCTTCTAACATCATTAATAATATTATCAATATCAATTTCAAATTCATCAATATTTAAACATCCATAATACATACTTAAATAATTGGCTAAACCATCTAATTTAATTCTTGGATAAAAAACACATGCAACAAGATTAATTAGTGGAATCATTTTAAAACTTTTAAAAGATCTAAATTTTTTTGACAAACTTCCCAATTTTGTGGAAATAAATTAACTTGTGAAACATTATCATTGATAAACCTACACAATAATTCTTTATATGAATAAGACTCATTTAATAATTCATATGTTGAATTCCAACGAGTTGGAACATCTCTTG
>CATIWM010118874.1:0-11210 GCA_949671775.1 Mallotus repandus | reverse complement strand
TCTAAATTCTAAAAGAGGAAAAAGCATATTAAATCATGCATTACACATAGTGCGTAAAGAATATAACATGAAAAAAAATTTAAAAAAAGCACCAAAATCCCTAAAAATAACAATAATTATATAATGTTTGGGTTTTATGTTTATCTAATGAAAACCACTGCTCATTAGAGTAGACTTTTGCATAAGTTGAAAAGAAAGAAGGCATGATGAGAATATAGATATTGTAAAACAGATCGTTGAATTACCTGTTGGAAGTGCTGCATAACTCGTAAAGCTTGCCACTGTTAGAGTAGATGAGGAGAGCAATTTCAATGTCATAGAGAATAGACAGCTCGCGAGCTTTCTTAATAAATCCACCCTCTTGGAGAAGGTCACTTGACAGCTGCTCTTATCTTCGATTCGCTTCAGCACTGCCTTCTTTCG
This sequence comes from Mallotus repandus, assembly GCA_949671775.1. Taxonomy (NCBI): domain Eukaryota; kingdom Viridiplantae; phylum Streptophyta; class Magnoliopsida; order Malpighiales; family Euphorbiaceae; genus Mallotus; species Mallotus repandus. The sequence continues at coordinate 10,787 of CATIWM010118874.1, read as the reverse complement.
CCCCATAACTTTTGTTGTTTGGATCCAAAACGCAGTTGTAGCTATGATTTCACAGCCAGAAGAATATATCTGTATATTTTTTGTTAATGAGGAGAAGATTATGTTGGAAAGATAAAGAAGCTAGCGGAAGAATTATGAGCTGCTCTCATGAAGCAAAAAGTCGAGAAATGAAAAAAAAAATGTTAGGCCAAAATCGAAAATACAAAAATTAATTCTAAAAAGATATTATGCATCTGCCCATAAAAGAAATAAGACAGGTCAAACAGATCAATTTTGTAATTTTCTCTTATTTTTAGTGTTTGAATTATTAAAAAAAATAAGTTAAAAAAATAAATTGTTACTCAATAGGAATAGGAATAGGAAGTAATTTAAAAATAAAAGAAAATAACTTCTCATTATTAAAATGAGAAATTATTTTTTAATACTTAAAAATAAGAGAAATTTATTTAAAATACCCATTTTTTTCGTTCTTATTTTAATTTTGCCTTTCTTTTTTTCTTTTTGTTTTCATCTTATTTTTTTCTTCTCTTTTTTTCACTCTTTTTTTATTTTTTATTTTATCCTTAATTTTTTTTCTTTTTTTTTCTTTGACAAAATTATGGACACCCTCGGTTTGATCGGCTCGCAACGAAAGCCCGATGATGAGACAATACAAATTTTAGGTGCAAGAGGGATTCGAAATCTTCTATAGGATGGACCCGAGAGCTTGAAGCCCTAGAACTAAGCTCAAATCCTCAAACTCAAGCCTTTGGGCCCAGTCCAAGGTGAAGAGGCGACACCTCTTCACCCTGGACATCGATGAGGTAACGCCTCCTCAAAGAGGTGGCGCATCTGTGTAACCGACATCTGCATGCATTTAATACCATTAATGGCTTCATTAAGTAAATAATGACCCACCATATTGCATATCTAGAGGTTTTTGACGTAAAATTATGACCTTTGGGGCAGAATGTGAGCTGGAAAAGAGGGAAATAATGAAGAATGATGGTTTTTTGTCTTAGGCTTAATTTTTTTTGAGGAATTGGGAGAGAGAAGGTAGAGGTTTAAGTATAGGGTTTTAGACTAAAAGAGGAGGTTGGCCATTACCAAAAAAAAATATTCTTGAAAGAAAAATCACAAAAAAAGAGAAGAAAAAAAGGAAGAAGAAAAAAAAGATAGAGGAAAAAAGCTTAAAAGGACAATTTCTTGAGAAATGAGAGGGAAGCTCTTGCACTCAATACATCTAACTCAAGCAGACTAAGCTCTGAGGGCTCAGTTAGGAGCATTAAACTTATCCAAATCAATAAGAATCCTTGTTTTCAATCTTTAAATTTTTCATTTTCTATAAAAATCATCAAACTTTTGATTTTTGCACTTGTTTTGTGTTTATTGCTTGCTTGATATCATATTGATGGCCTGAACATGTGAATAATTGAGTTTTAAGTTGCTAGTTTATACATATTTGCATGTACGCTTGAATTACTTAAAAATTAAGAAAGATGTAAAATTTTGTGTTCTAGTTGAAGTGGCAACGTCTCTTCAATGAGACGTCGTCTCTTCGTTATGTGGTGATTGGAAATCGCCTCTTTGCCAGTAGGTGACGCCTCTTCGAAGAGGCGATCGCCTCCCCGCCAAAGTCCTGCGCGAATCTGCTTCATTTTTGTATCCCTTTGGTTTATTTTCGATTTTTGATATGTCTTTGTTGTCTTGTATCTTCAATATTGCATAAGATTGCCATGATATTGGGTATGTTCAAATAATCAATTTGTGTATAGATGAATTTTCATGCCTATTTTACATAAATTGAATTCAATTTCTTTTATAAATAAAATTGTTATCTTGAAACAGAACTAACATTTGTTTGTTGTAGGGATTCCTCGGTGATTTTTAATCACTAAGTAGTTAGTGTATTAATTAGTTCTTGAGAGGTTTTATTTGAGTTAATTATCTTTAGAATTGTATAAAATGTTGTAATCCTTAACCCTTTCCCCATTCGTTTTGAATGTATAATTGTAAATTCATTATTATTTGTCTTGAATGTTGAGGTAATATGCATGAAACGGAATAATGTGCAAACTCGAACTAAATTGTAAAATTGAAAATGTTCGCAGCTCACAATAATAAGGAAATAATTCAATAATCAAAGGTAATAAAATACAAAACACACACGGAGGCCAACCGCGGCAGGGTCAATCGCGCGCCCAAATGTTTGTTGACCACGGCACTGTGCAAGCTCAGGGCCTGCTAGAAAATACAAAATGGGCTTGGGGCCCAAATTAGAGATAAATTTGCCACCCGGATAAAAATCGGGACACACTATACAGCAATTGGATTCCATAAAGGTTCCCAGAAGCCGTCGTCAAAGATCGGGTCTGAAAACTAGGTATGGGCTTTTTGAATGCCCACCTAACCTTGCGATTGGCCTCCGTGTGTGTTTTGTATTTCATTACCTTTGATTACTGAATTATTTCCTTGTTTACCGTATGGATTGCGATCATTTCTGATTTTTTGCTTTAGTTTAAGTTTGCATATTAATCCCATTTACATGCTTATTACCTTAACATTCAAGGCAAATAATAATGAATTTAAAATCATACATTCAAAATAAATGGGGAAAGGATTAGGGATTACAACGTTGTATATAATTACAACAATAATGAATTCAAATAAAACCTCTCAAGAACTAATTAATACACTAATTACTTAGTGATTAGAAATCACTAAGAAATCCCTACAACAAACAGTGATTAGTTCCATTTTGAGATAACAATTTTATCTACAAAAGAAATTTAATTCAATTTATGTAAAATAGGCATGAAAATTCATCTATACACAAATCGATTATTTGAACATACCTAATATCATGGCAATCTCATGCAATATTGAAGATACAAGACAACAAAGACGTATCAAAAACTAAAAATAAACCAAAAGGATACCAATAATGAAGCAAATTCGTGCAGAACTCTAGCAGAGAGGCAATCACCTCTTCAAAAAGGCATCGCCTCTTGGCCAGGAGACGATTTCCAATCCTCACATAATGAAGAGATGACGTCTTATTGAAGAGACATCGCCACTTCAACTAGAACATAAAATTTTACATCTTTCTTAATTCCTAAGTAATTCAAGCATACATGCAAATATGTATAAACTAGCAACTTAAAACTCAATTATTCACATGTTCAGGCCATCAACATGATATCAAGCAAGCAATAAACACAAAAAAAAGTGCTAAAATCAAGAGTATGATGATTTTTATAGACAATGAGCAGCTTAAAGCTTGAATACAAGGATTCTCACTGATTGGGACGAGTTTGATGTTCCTAACTGAGCCCTCAGAGCTTAGTATACTTGAGTTAGATGTATTGATTGCATGAGTTTCCTCTCCTTTCTTAAAAAATTATCCTCTTAAGCTTTTTTCCTCTATCTCTTTTTCTCTTTTTCTCTTCTTCCTTTTTTCCTTCTCTTCTTTTTGTGGTTTTTCTTTCAAGAACATTTTTTTTGGTAATGGCAAACCTCCTCTTTCAGTCTAAAACCCCTCTACTTAAGCCTCTACCTTCTCTCTCCTAATTCCCCAAGAAAATTAAGCCTAAGACAAAAAAAAAACCATCATTCTTCATCATTTCCCTCTTTTTTAGCTCACTTTATGCCCCAAAAGTCTTAATATTTCGTCAAAAACCTCCCGATATGCGATATGGTGAGTCCTTCTCTACTTAATGAAGCCATTAATGGCATTAAATGCATGAAAAGGTCGGTTACACAGAGGTGCCACCTCTTTGATGAGGCGTCGCCTCACCGATGTCCAGGGTGAAAAGGCATCGCCTCTTCACCCAGGCCTAGGCCTAAAGGCTTGGGTTTGAGGATTTGGGCTTAGTTTTAAGGTTTTAGGCTCTCGAGTTCATCCTAGAGAAGATTTTGAGTCCCTATTGCACCCAAAATTTATACTGTCTTATCATCGGGCTTTTATTGCAGGCTGATCAAATCAAGAGTGTCCACAGTTTACCCCCTTAGTTTTTCAAAAAACAAATTTATGAAATTAAAATTTTTGACAAAGCAACATGCATATCAACAATAAGAACAATATACCTAACCTACAAGCTTCACTTTGGTCGTCAACCTCAGGAATTCAAACCTGAGAGGTCAAACTTTCACTCGAAATGTGACCGTGATCCTCAGATTTTCCAGGCCCGATGAGTCACTTATTGTAGTTGAGGGGTGAACCCTGAGTTTTCTTGGCCCAAAATGTCACTTAGTGAAGAAAGATGAAAATGTAATCGTGTTCCTCAGGTTTTCCTGGCCCAATCAGTCACTCTTTATAGTTTAACGTGAATCTCAAGCCTCTCTGATGTGAAACTTCACTCAGTAGAGAAGAAGATGCACTTCGGGGATACAAACCCGACCAGACATCCTTGAACGGAAGATGCACTTCTAGGATACAAACCCGACCAGACATCCTTAAAATGGAAGATGCACTTCAGGAATACAAACTCGACCAGACATCCTTGAAATGAAAGATGCACTTCGGGGATTCAAACCCGACCATATATCCTTGAAATGGAAGATGTACTTCAGGGATTCAAACCCGACCAAACATCTTTGAAATAGAAGATGCATTTTGGGGATTCAAACCCAACTAAACATCCTTAAAACGGAAGATGCACTTTGAAGATTCAAACCCGACCAGACAAATTTAAAATGAAAGATGCACTTTGGGGACTTAAACCCGACCAGACATCCTTGAAATGAAAAATGCACTTCGGGGATTCAAACCCGACCAAACATCCTTGAAATGCACACTTCAGGGATTCAAACCCGACTAGATGCTCTTATCACTAATACTTCCATCAGAAAATCTTTAATCCTTCATTATTGATTTTGGGATATACCCCAGAAATGGAATAACAATTCTTCATTTTCGTAATTTTTCATTTTTTTAGCCTCTACTAGGGAATATACATCTAATGGGCCATTAGCCCTGGAACCCACATATGGCGAGATACTCCTATCTTAATCAAGCCGCAAAGTGACCTAGCCCACTTCCCCTCCTCTCCTATAAATACTTCATTTCTTTTCTAAAAGGGTTTACTTTCACTTTTGCTTTCAAATCCTTTCTCTCTTTTCCTCTCTTTTCTTCCTCACTTTTCAAGCTCTTTCTCTACTATGGACACTGTGCGGACTCCAAATTTGCCTGCCTAGGATCCCATTACTCCCTTAGTACATCCTCTGCGTAGTTTTAGACTTAGCATTGGGGATGACTTGGCGGACACGCTATCTCATCTCTGCTGATTAGCTACAGGAGAGGTTAGTAATCAATTTTTACTCGCTTTGTCCTACAAATAGGATAAGATGACATTGGGTTATTGTTTATAAACATGCTTTTACCATAAAAAATTGAAATGTATATGATTGAATAGAAAAAAATTGAAGAAATTGAAAGAATTATGTCAGATTGTCGACATAAAGAGGCGTCGCCTCTTCGTTGAGGCGACCATCTTATCGATGAGGCAATCACCTCTTAGGGAGGAGGTGTCACCTCCTCAATGTTAAGGTGATATTCCAAGGGGTGATCGCCTCCTAGGAAGGAGGCGACGCCCCTAGGAAGGAGGCGACGCCCCTATGAAGGGGCGATCGCCTCTTCGACGGTGTTTTGCAAAAAATTAAGCTTTTATGCACATAATCAATAATTTAACTCCCTGTTTATTTACAACATGATTCCCACACTTTCAAAGGTTTTGGGAACTTTAATAGCACCCACATTTGGTATAATAGCTCCCTGGACGAGATCAAGGCTCGTATTCACGACACCGGGATTTTGGATTTCATTTTGGCTCTCCCGGATGCTAAGGGGGTAGATTAACTACCAGCCTTTACACCCCTTACTGGAGAGATGGTTTGATACCATGCACACCTTTCATCTCCCCTTTGGTGAGTTTACTCTAGACCCTATTTCATTCGCTGCCTAACTAGGATCCCGTGTGCCGGAGATTCTGTCCCTTTGGACTCGAGCTTGCCCAGGATGTCGCCGGACTACCTTGCTTACATTGAGCGGTTGCTCAGTATAGTCCCAGACATAAAGGGGACCCATACCATCAAGATTGAATCTATTAAAAGTCACTATACCCGGGAGAGAGTGGTAGCAACTACCACACCTCGAGCTATTAATCAGGTGGTGCATGCGTTCTTAGTGTATCTGTTAGGCACTACTCTCTTTGCAAACACAGCCAGCTCCATAGACTTGATTTTTTTGCCACCTCTGAGGGATCTAGACCCAGTGACCACATTCGATTGGGGTAATTGCACTCTAGCCTTTCTATACAAGAGCATGGATGAGACAATTCAAGGTATGAGATGATTTTATGACTTTTGGTATATTGTTCTGGTATTTCCCTTTTTTCCTTTTCTTTTATCTGATTCATCTTTGAATATTATTACCATGATTCATCAATGATTTTTCATTTCTTTTGTACGATTGGGCTCTAGAGGTAGAGTTGGTCACTGGGATAATTTGCGTCTATGATACTCTCTTCCTAGCCATGGTGAGGTGGGATGCCAATCATGTATGGAGGAAGCCCCTTACTCGTGTGCAGATCCACCACGAGAGGTTGAACACTCTAACGCCTGATGAGGTATGGTACCTACAGCATAATTTTAATCAATATTATAGTTATTAATTGAATTTATATAACTTACTTGTTTACTTTCACAGCTATGCCCAAATTTATGGGGTCCTCAGGCTGGATGGACACCAGCCATGCTCCGCTCAGTCCCTCTATCTCAGAAGAGAGTGCTACTCTGAGGACCTGACTGTAGGGTATGGTACCTCAGTGAGAGGATACGAGCCTGGCATGGGGGTGCTCAGGCGAGACGACCACCTCTGCCTCCTCCTTGTGAGATTTTTTAGGGACATCTACTAGAGGGGGATGAGTTGGATCAGGCTACTGAGGGATATGATGCTGATGATTACTGTGAGAGGAGGAAGTCTCACTATGTGGACTTTGCACAGACTCATCTCTGGCAGAGAGTGCCTCTACCCGTATCTCCATCCCAGGTAATAAATAATTTCATTAAGTATTTGACTTTGCATTTTTTATCTGCAGACATCCTCTTTCTGACTTCATTTTCTTTTTCAGGCTTCAGTTAGAGCACTAGCTTTCCAGCCTAGGCCTACTATGTAGGAGAGGTCATCCCAACGCCCTCGCATTATGCCTCATGATAAAGGTATCTCAACTAGGTACCGCCTCTTACTAGTATTCCCAGCTCTAGTTTTGGTTTGCAGATGGGTGCTGGTGTGCTTGCTGCTCCTCCAGATCTGATGATCCAATAATGGTTTCCTTCAGGTGAGTTATCTCGCCAGTTTCTTACATCGGACATGAGCATAGAGCCAGTATTTGTTCCGGAGACCTCTACACATGTGAGTTCTTTTTCTTTGCAATCTGCTTTCAAATTCAGCTTAACACAGAACTAGTTTTGATAACTAAACTTTGCTACAAATACCTTAAGGTCAGGGAGAGTATATGTATCGAGTGATAGAGGCTCAGCGGGACTTCCTGATGAGCACGACCCAACAGTAGAAGGTAATACCCATCACCTATTTCTACATGTATGTATGCTTTCATGATTTCTTACCTTTCTTCATATTTTAATAGGATGAGCTTGATGCTAGTCGGGCTAGAGTCACGACACTTGAGAATCAGCTGGTTGCTCTCCATGTTAATGATGAGGATGAGACTAGCGATGATGAGGAGGAGGAGCACACTGGAGAGGAGGAGGTTGTTGCTCAAGCTGGGGATGACAGCAGGGACGATGGAGGTAATTCTACTGATGAAGGAGGCAATGAGCCTAAAGATGATGAGTAAATGTTTATTCTGTTAGATTAGGACCGCATATGCTCATTGAACTGTTATCATTTTGCTCAAACTTATCACTTATTTTATTTTTTCCATATTTTGCACTGAATAGAATGAGTTTAAGCTTCATTAAACTAAAATTGAATTAGTTAAGACATTTTATTTATGAGAATTTTTCATTTTGATAATTGAATCTCGTTTACAACATTAATAAAGTAGAAACAAAACATGCCATATCTGTTGGAGGTGCGTTGCCTCTTCATAGAGGCGTTGCCTCTTTACAAAGAAGCGATATGGAATCGCCTCAACATGTAAAGGCATCGCCTCACCATAGGGGTGATTGCTTCTGCCTCATAATTCTGCACCCCAATTTTCTTCAAAATCCCTAACACCTTCTTCCAAATTTTCCTCTATTCTCTCTTCCTTAATTGCATTCTGAGCCCCCAAAAATGACTAAAAGAAGCTTGAAACAACTAAAACTGACACTGAAAAACTTAGATGGCGGATCATGGGCGATATTGGAGTCGTTTCATCGATCACTTTTTCGATTCATGCATGTCAAGAAGATCAATTTCCCATTTCTCCATGTTCTTGCTGAATTTTGGGATCCCCAGAAACATGTCTTTCAATTCAACACAGTGGAGTTATACCCCATGCCAAAGGAATTTGAAGCTGTCTTGGGTTCTCAATTGGACTCTACTTATCAGTTTGCAGTTCCTTCGGTTCAAACCCCGAATTTGCATTCTATTCAGTATCAGATGGCCAGGCTATTCAACCTTTCTCCTCAAGCTTTTCTTCGTCACATCTTTGGTAATGAAATTTTGATAAGCTCTTTTCTTAAAGTCACTGTAACTGTGGATAGCCATGAAGTATACTGGCCTCGAATGACTGCTTTCTGTCTATATGCTCAGTTCTTGCTAGTTTCTCCTTCTGGCAACTGTGATTCGAAGATTCTCCACATTCTGGATCAAGTGGAAGCGGGTCTCAATCCTTTTCCTCTTATCTTAGCAGAGACTATCGCCGGGTTAAACAACTTTACAGAAACCAAACAATTTTTCGGAAGTCCTCTGCTACTGGAGGTTAGCTTCTTTCTCTTCTCTCCTTGCTTACTATTTTTCTATCACTTTTATCCATTTATAAATTAGGCAGGCATGGTTTCATGAAAAACTAGGGTTGCTTAAGCCTCCTAGAGACATTGCACATTACAAAGCCAAACACTGTCATACCCGAAGACTTCACCCCATTCCGGAAGATGTTCAGAGTTGGTTAGCCATATTTCCTGATACTCTGATCTAAGAGATGTACCCCTGATGGACATTACAGCACGTGACCATTTGTTCTTATACTCATTGTGTCCCCGTGGCTGGTCTCCATTTTGCACTTTCTACAGCCCTACACGACTTTGCAGACAATATGAGCAAAAGCAGTTAATTGTAGGTCCAGTCCATGAATTTGAGCCAGGGACTCTCTCCTAGAACTTCCTAGATAACCTAGTGGAAAATTGGCCTAGCAAAACCATCCTGAGGTGCATCGACTATAGCGGAGATCCGTCCACTGATGATCAGTATAAGGAGTGGATTCAATTACAACAGATAGAGAAGGATGAATTTGTTATAAATAGAAGAACAAGGGTCTTGCAGGCATCAAGTACCCAAGGGGTTCAAAATAGAAGAAGACAGAATTAGCTTATATAATTTAATCTTTATTTTGCTTTTTGTTAGATGGAATTTCCTTTTTAGTTAAGCAATTTGTAATAAATACTTAATGGCAATGCTCAACAATGATAAAGGCAATCCATTCCATTTAATTCAAGCACAAGTTGATTATACATGTTTGCTTCTAATATATCTCCTGTTGCCAGTTGGCTTGCCCTTGCAAGTTTTCCAACCGACTATTTTTCTCTCTCTCTCCTTTTCTATGTCCTTAATTTTTTTCTGGACCGCCTCTTTCAAGGTTTTCAATCCAGCAGGACTTTTTTTTTAATTTTTATTTTTCTGTCTCTTATTTTTGACTAGGCAGCCTCTTTGCGAGATTTTCTCCCTAGCAAGACTTCACAGAAAGTATTTCTTCAGCTTGTCTAGGTTGATGGGCTCTCTAATCTCATTCACTTCCAAGTCTGAAAGTATAGCGGCGCCCTTGGAGAACAACTTATTTATCAAGTATGGACCTTCCCAGTTCGGCTTGAATTTTCCCCGTGGATTCGTCATAATCGGCCTGGTAAGCTTCAGTACTAAATCACCCTCTTTAATTTTACCCAGCTTGATCTTCTTGTTGTAAGCTCGAGCTATTCTTTTCTGATACAATTGTGAGTGATACATAGCTTTGATGAGAGCATTTCTATCTTTCTGTCTTTGCATTTCTTAACTAGATGGAGGGTAAAGTTATCACAAATGAAGCACAGACTGGCAGAATCTGACCAGCTGACAATAGTAATGAAAGGTTGTATTCCAGTACTTTCAAGAAAGTTAAGAGATCTTGGGATCCGAACATCTATGACCCTTTATACTTGTCACTTTTTGTCAATGTGACACCTCAATTTATAGTTTTGTCATTTTAACATCTGAACTCACCTAAAATACAATTTTAAAACCCCTGTTAAATCACGTGGCATGGAATAGCAAATCAGTATGTGTCACATTTAAAGGATTTGACTAACCAAAAATTGCAAGTAGATGTGTCAAACTGATAAAGAGTGACAAGTACAGAGACTAGTAGATGCATTATGTCATTAAATTAGTGCCAATTAGTGCATTTAGACAAGTTTAAGTGTTGAAATGACAAAACTATAAATTGAGATGTCAAATTGACAAATTAAAATAAAAGAGGCCCCAAATGTATTATGCCATTTTCTTTTTTTTCTTTTTTATTTTTATTTTTTCCTTATTTTTTTCTCTCATTTTTTCTCATTTCCTTTTTTTTTATTTTTTTCTCTTTTTTTTACCTTCTCTCTTTCTTTTTTCC
>CATIWM010118811.1:0-10455 GCA_949671775.1 Mallotus repandus | reverse complement strand
TTTCGATCGACTTCCATGACTTCTAATAGCTCCTCTACTTCTCAAGCACTCACCACCACCACTGTTGTCACTCCCATCCAAACTCTTCTCAATGTAGCTCATCAATTACCGATTAAACTAAATTCTACCAACTATCTCCTCTTGTAAGCTCACCTTATGCCATTATTAAATAGTTATGACTTAACTAAACATATTGATGGTTCATTTCCTTCACCAAGCATCACATCATCAGATAATTAACCCAACCCCGATTACCACTCATGGTTTCGAGAAGACCAACTAGTCCTTAGTTGGATTGTTGTCGTTATTATGTTTTGTTCTATGATCATTACAGCAAATACTCCTGGATTTATTTTTTCAAATTTAAATTTAAGTATTGAGTGTCTTTATTAAGTTTTGTCATCTTATTGAAAAGTTTTTTTATTGTTCAATTCAGTCTTTTTAGGCAGATTGGGGAGGAGAATATCAAACATTATCTAAATATTTAGTTGAACATGATATCACTCATCACAATGCTTGTCCTAAAACACCAGAACAAAATGGTTATGTTGAACGATGTTTTATTCTTTTTGGTTAATAGAGAGGTCATATGACCTAGACATCAATGGACTGAACAACAGGGGGCAGTCCTCCCCTTTTAAACTGACAATGGTAGGATTATAACCATGCACCTTAAGATGCCATTGGAAAAAAGTTACCACTTAACTACTTTCTTACTGGCTAAAGATGTTTTATTATGTTATCATACATAAATTTCTATTTTGGAATAAGGTATTAGAGTTAAAGGTTATGACTTTGATTATATATGAGGTTTTAAACTTTATTGTTGAATGTAAAAATGCCGACAAAATTATACTGTAATCAGTTACAATTAATAATAGTTAAGCATATTTTGATGTATTATTTTATGTTATTGTATTTTGGTAAAACCATAAGGTTTTCTTGTTCTACATTTATAATAAGAATTAATTTTTACTTGTGCTTTGTCACTAAAGCTGAGTTAATAAATTTTAATCTGATGAAAACTTTCTCCCTCGACGTATGTGGGTGAAAAGTTTCTTTCTATTTTGGTTATAGTGAAAAAGATTTACCAATGAGAAACATCTATGGAGACTGCTGATAAAGCAATACTAGCAATATTGTTCACGTGTTCTCATATGTTACAACAACATATGTATTTGAGTATATCTTATATACTTAGTTAGTTACCACTTGTATCATATAACAGAGTTGTAATTTTTTTCAAAGTGTGAATACAATATTTATGCTCATCACTTCATTATGGTATCAGAGCAATATCATGTTTAACAACAAAATGATCTCTCCAAATTTTTTTTTCGATCGACTTCCATGGCTTCTGATAGCTCCTCTACTTCTCAAGCACTCACCACCACCATTGTTGTCACTCCCATCCAAACTCTTCCCAATGTAGATCATCAATTACCGATTAAACTGAATTCTACCAACTATCTCCTCTGGTAAGCTTACCTTATGCCATTATTAAATAGTTACGACTTAACTAAACATATTGATGGTTCCTTTCCTTCACCAAGAATCACATCATCATATAATAAACCCAACCCCGATTACCACTCATGGTTTCGAGAAGACCAACTAGTCGTTAGTTGGATTGTTGTCGTTACTGTGTTTTGTTCTATGCTCATTATAACAAATACTCCTGGATTTATTTTTTCAAATTTAAATTGAAGTATTGAGTGTCTTTATTAAGTTTTGTTATGTTATTGAAATTTTTTTTAATCGTTCAATTAAGTCTTTTTAGGCAGATTGGGGAGGAGAATATCAAGCATTATCTAAATATTTAGTTGAACATGGTATCACTCATCACAATGCTTGTCCTAAAACACTAGAAAAAAATGGTTGTGCTAAAAGATGTTTTATTCTTTTTGGTTAATAAAGAGGTCATATGACCTGGACATCAATGGACTGCACAACAAGGGGCAGTCCTCCCCTTTTAAACTGACAATGGTAGGATTCGAACCACACACCTTAAGATGCCCTTGGAGAAAAGTTACCACTTAACTACTTTCTCACTGGCTAAAGATGTTTTATTATGTTATCATACATAAAATTCTATTTTGGAATAAGGTATTAGAGTTGAAGGTTATGACTTTGATTATATATGAGGTTTTAAACTTCATTTGTTGAATGTAAGAATGCCAACAAAATTATATTGTAATCAATTACAACTAATAATAGTTAAGCATATTTTGATGTATTATTTTATGTTATTGTATTTTGGTAAAACCATTAGGTTTTCTTATTCTACATTTATAATAAGAATTAACTTTTACTTGTGCTTCGTCACTAAAGCTAAGTTAAGGAATTTTAATCTGATGAAAACTTTCTCCCTCGACACTTGTAGGTGAAAAGTTTCTCTCTATTTTGGTTATAGTGAAAAAGATTAACCAATGAGAAACATCTATGGAGACTGCTGATAAAGCAATACCAGTAATATTATTCACGTGTTCTCATATGTTACAACAACATATGTATTTGAGTATATCTTATATACTTAGTTAGTTACCACTTGTATCATATAACAAAGTTGTAATTCTTTTCAAAGTGTGAATACAATATTTCTGCTCATCATTTCATTATGGTATCAGAGCAATATCAGGTTTAACAAAAAAATAATCTCTCCAAAATTATTTTTCGATCAACTTCCATGGCTTCTGATAGCTCCTCTACTTCTCAAGCACTCTCCACCACCATTATTGTCACTCCCATCCAAACTCTTCCCAATGTAGCTCATTAATTACTGATTAAACTGAATTCTACCAAATATCTCCTCTGGTAAGCTCACCTTATGCCATTATTAAATAGTTATGACTTAACTAAACATATTGATGGTTCCTTTCCTTCACCAAGCATCACATCATCAGATAATCAACCCAACCTCGATTACCGCTTATGGTTTCGAGAAGACCAACTAGTCCTTAGTTGGATTGTTGTCGTTATTATGTTTTGTTCTATGATCATTACAACAAATGCTCCTGGATTTATTTTTTCAAATTTAAATTTAAAGTATTGAGTGTCTTTATTAATTTTTGTCATCTTATTAAAAAGTTTTTTAATTGTTCAATTAAGTTTTTTTAGGTAGATTGGGGAGGAGAATATCAAGCATTATCTAAATATTTAGTTTAACATGGGATCACTCATCACAATACTTGTCCCAAAACAACAGAACAAAATGGTTGTTGAAACAATATTAGCTCCTTTACAATACTCTCATGTTCCAAAAAAATATTGGAAATATGCCTTTGATACTGCGGCATACATAATAAATTGCTTGCCTCCATCCAATCTAAAATCCTGACTACATGTTCATGCACACATTTGGTTGTTTATGTTATTCTTGAATGATTCCACACAATGCAAATAAATTAGCTCCACGATCAAAATAATGTTCTTTTATTGGTTACAGTAAAATTCATAAAGGATATATTTGTCTTGACATGTCTACCTCTAAATTCTTTATCTCGTGTCATATTATTTTTTATGATCAGGAGTTTCCTTTTGCTACCATACAAAGAGATGCGGCTAGTGTCAAAGATCCATCATCGATAATAATATTTCTTCCACATTTTCTCAACCTTACCCATCGTACCAAAAACCTAACCCGACACTACCTACTCCACCTACTGCATCCTTTTCCTCCACTAGTATTTCTACCAATACCACAACACCCACTCCTAATTTCCATTCAGCTCAAACTGAACCTCCAAACTCACCCACCCTAACCACCTTCTCCTGGTCTTCCACTACTTGTTGATCTTTCTACCTATACATTTAGACTTGCTCCTACCCACAAAACACATCCCATGATCATAAGGTCTCAAACCGACTCTTTAAAACACAAGCGATTGCTCTTTTTTAATAATGGCACTTCAGAACCATCTTGCTATAGCAAGGTTGTTAAGGACCTTAAATGGCACCAGGCAATGATTGATGAGTATAATGTTATGGTGAAAAATCACACTTGGACACTAGTACTTCCTTTATCATCTTGTTCCAATTTGGTGGGCACAAAATTGGTGTATCATATAAAACGTAATAAGGATGGAATGGTGGACAGGTATAAAGCCCTCTTAGTGGCAAAAGGGTATCATCAAAAACCTGGTGTGGATTTTAGTAAAACTTTCATTCTAGTTATTAAGCCTACAACTATTCGCCACATCTTATCAGTGGCAGTCTCTTATAAATAGGAAGTCAGATAACTTAATGTGTTAAATGTGTTTCTCTATGGTACCCTTGATGAGGAAGTTTTCATGTCTTAACCCTAAGGATTTGTTTATCCACTCTTTCCAAATCATGTTTGTCAGCTACAAAAATTAATTTATGTCCTCGAGCAGGCTCTAAGACAATGGTTTAAGTTTTTTACAAGCTATTTAATTTCTTTGGGTTTCATTGGATCAAAAACTGATAGCTCTCTATATTTTCTCAACTAAGGGACTGTACAAATTTATTGTCTTCTCTATGTGGATGATATCCTCATAGCTGGTAATGACACCACCATTATTCATTCTATCATTCACTATTTGCAAACTAATATTGCTTTAAAAGATCACGGTGTCTTCAGTTATTTTTTGGGCATTGAAGCCACCTGGTGTAAAAATGGTTTACTTCTCTCATAGTCTAAATACATACAAGAGCTACTATATGAGTCAAATATATAGACTGCCAAACCCATCTCCACACCTTCGTGCGCCACTACGAAGCTATCCATTCATGGTACACTATTTTTAGATCTTTCTCTCTATATAAGCATTATAGGTGGCTTGCAATATGCTTGCATCACCAGGCCTAATATTGGCTATGTCGTGAACAAGGTGTCACAATATATGCATGCTCCAACTTTAGAACAATGGACTGTAGTAAAAAGAATTCTAAGTTATCTTTGTGGAACTGCCACTCATGGTCTGTTTTTAGTTCCCTCCGATCACTTTCAAGTCTCGATGTACAGTGATGCCAATTAGAGAGGTAACTTGAATGATCGGAAATCCACATATGAATACTCTATCTATATGGCTTGGGGTTCAATGAAGCAATGCATCATTGCTAGATCATCAACAAATATTGAATACCGTGTGGTGGCTAGCACTGGGAATGAGGTTCATTGGCTTAATTCTATGCTTTATGAGCTAGGACTAGTTTGTTCTTCACCACCCACATTATGGTGTGATAATCTATCAGCCACCTATTTTTCATCTAGTCTAATCTTTCATTCATGGTCGAAACACCTAGAAATTGACTTCCTTTTGTTAGAGATAAGGTCTTAAACAAAGAGCTTCGTGTTAACTACATTTCATCCAAAGAACCAACCATAGATGTACTGACAAAACCACTCTCCAAGACAGCCTTTTCATGCCTGAAATCCAAGTTGTCAGTTTTTCCACCATAAGTACAACTTGTAGAAGGGTGATAAGGCAATACTATAAATGTTCACGTGCTCTCATATGTTGCAACAACATATGTATTTGAGTATATTTAATATACTTAATTAGTTACCACTTGTATTATATTACAGAGTTGTAATTCTTTCCAAAGTGTAAATACAATATTTCTACTCATTACTTCATTAATAGCCCCATAAATTTTTTAATATGTAAAATAGCGGGGGATAACATAAAAACTTTTTTTTCTTTTTTCATTTTTATCCTTATTTTTATTTCATTGCAAAAAAATACAAAGAGATGAAATGAAAAAAAAAGGAATTTTTTATGTGAAGCTACTATTTATGTAACTACTTTCTAGGTGTTAAGGGGTTGCATTTTGAGGTCTTAGGGGTATTTTGGATATTTCATATTTTATTTTATTTTGGGGTGTGATAAGTGAAACATTTTTATATATACTCTTGCAAACTCCCATTATGCTCCTTATACTCTTTTGGGAGGGAGTGATTATTTATCAAGGGCGTGACTAGAGATTTAGTCACTATATATGGTTAATACCAAAAGGTTCCCCTTTACCTACATATTTGGAGGCACAAGGTTGACTTGCTGTAATGATTTTCATTATGAATAACAAAAGTAGCCCTAATTGTATTTATTCGTTATGCCTCTTGTTTACTGTTTTGAACTTGTGCCTGTACCTATATTTGTTACCATGTTTGTGCCCTTTCAGTTAGTGCCTTATTCTACAAACTATGATCCTTACACTAATTCATTATTTTCTTTATTGTTTAGCAAAATTACTAATATGTCCTTGCAACTAGCTTGCTAGAAGGTATTCTATACTAGCACCCACGGTCCCTTTTTATGAAGCTTAATAATAATCATGATGATGATGTTTCTTATTAAATTAATCATTAAAGCTAATGATTTTTTTATATCATATGTCATAGTCATATGTAATGCAATATCTTGAATTTGTGGTACACTACAAGAAACCCATACTTTAGTGACATTATATTGTCATCTTTAAGCTAAAATTTCATCACAAAACATGAACGACAACAAATTTATGTCGTCACATGGATCATCACAGCAAGTGCATGGTATTTTTTTAAGATGATGAAATTTTATTTTGTAACTTATAATTGATTTTAAAATGACAAATGATGCATTAGTCATGCTATCTATTAGTTATTATAATGAATTTGTGGCACTATTACTAACGAACTACGCGTCACAAATAGGATAAATTCGTCACGTCAAGTGATTGCTTGATATGACAATTTTTCCAACGGTGACG
Source organism: Mallotus repandus (assembly GCA_949671775.1). NCBI lineage: Eukaryota > Viridiplantae > Streptophyta > Magnoliopsida > Malpighiales > Euphorbiaceae > Mallotus > Mallotus repandus. Next base: position 3,741 of record CATIWM010118811.1, on the reverse strand, counting down.
TTGTTATGTTTTGTAACACACTAGTGCTTCAAAATGACAAAAATGAATTCGTTATTGTACGTGTTCATTGTGGTGACAAAATTTGTGCACTTTTAATGACGAAAAGGCATAACAAATAACATAAATTCATCATGTTATAGGAGTGAAAATTATGACAACATTATTTATTTGTCATATTTTAAAAATAAATAGTGATGAAAGTACTTACTTTTATGAAAAAGCCTTAAAATTAATAGTCACAACAAAATGGCCACTGTTACCATTGAATTTTTGTCATCAACTATTTGGCAAAAAATGATGATATTCATGTGTCGTCAAGAAAATGGTAACACTAAGATGACAAAATTTATACGTCATAATTGGACAGTATATTGGATGACAAAAAAAATTTGGTAACATCTAAAACCGAAATGACATCATTTTTTAAAATTCAAAACATGACAACTTTATTATTGTCATTGTTTACTTTTGTTATAGTGATAAGCATAATATTCATGAAAGAATTTTAATTAATTACGAAATAAAAATTTCGTAAAATTTATATATCTACAAAAGTATTTTGTCACTAAATTAAACTAATTGATGACAATTAAATTGACTCAACTTGTCAACTTAATTGATCCTTTAAGTCGTGAACTTCATTTTTAAATTCAGCAACTTTTGTCTTCAGATCACCAACTTCCAACTCAGAGTTATTCATCTTTTGTTGCATGCTTTAAAGTTCATTTATGAGTTATTCAACAACTTTTGTCTTCATATTATTGACTTCCTATTGAAGGATCCACGTTAATATTCATCTTCCTCCCCCTAATGCTATGAATGACTTCATGATTCCCTTGCCTATATTTTGCCTATGTCCCCCTCCTTTTAGTGCCTTGTCACATATAACAATATTAATATTATCAAAATTGTTCAAGATATATAAAATGCAATAGTTGATACTTGGACATGCATCTGTTAATGTTTCATGCTATAGGCTTGAAGAAATTTCATTGGCTTCATGACTGCACTTAAGTAATTTTTGATGAATTGTCAATTGCTTCAGATGTAAAATTTTCTGAGTCAAGTGATATCAACTCCAAATTTATCTTATCAACTAAATCATTATGCCCATTATGTGTTCCAATATTGCTTTCAGTAACTCCTCTATCACCTCCAATGTGTAAGGGACTATTTGAAGTTTAATGTATCTTTGTTTGGTTCAAAACCATTTTGATCCTTTTTAATCCTCTGGTTGCCATTATTCACAATCTACATAAATATCTAAAAAACAGAGCGAATTATAATAAATCCAATGCTTAGTCACATCGCATTACATAACATTTAACTTGTGTTATTAATACAACTGTTTATAGAACTGAACACCAAAATCAATATGTCGATGTACTTTACCATGTTGATTATTGTAACTAACATAAATTACATAAATACATATGGGAAAGAAAAAGACCATGTTCTTAATTGTGTATAAGACTAATAATTGAAATTTTAAAACACGCTAAAAAATATGGTCTATCTCAAGATTTTGCATGAATTATTAAATACAAAAATATATATAGGAAAGAACATGGCCATGTTCTTGAATGTGCATATGTCATGCCAATTGAAAATCTTAACATGCTCAGAGACATGGTCATGTCTCAAAATATGAAAGATTTTATAAAAACACAGAAATATAAATGGGAAAGCACACGACCATATACTTGAACGTGTATAAGTATGACAGTTGAAAATATTAAAACACGCTAAGAGACATGGTCGTGTTACTAAATTCACAAGAATTACAACTTATGCAAAACAAAGTAACATCTTCTTAAAACAAACGTTGGATTTCTAACTATTAATCAATAATGAATAACTAATATGTTGTAAATATAACACACAACATATAAAATTGATTCAATCAATTTAAAATTTTAGATTTAAAAAAGATTATATTAATTTTACCCATCACATTGAAAGTAAAGATTAAACGTTTATATTAATTCAATCGAGTTCAAATCAACCATATGATTATACTAATTTTTCCCATCCAAATAAATAATCATGAAAATTTCAACAAATTTGTGATTTAATATGTAATATGCTAAAGACCACAAAATACCCAACAAATTTTTTTTAAAAAAAATCGTACCTTATTCTTTTGAACAACAATTTCATTGAAAAAAATCACTTTTAAAAACAAAAGTAAACATATGTACAAACATAGTTATGTATATTAAACACAGTCAAAAACATGATCGTGCATATTACTCATTTTTAGTTCTATTACAAATAGAAATAAACACGGTTATGAACATGGTCGTGTATGGTACTCATTTTATTTCAAGTACAAACAGAAGTAAAATCAGTTATAAACATGGTTGTGTATTGGCCATGTACTACACAGTGTATTGTTATTACATGCAACACAGACATACACATGGCCATGTGTATGCCAATGTTTGTAGTTTTCAAATGACATGGCCATTAACATGGCTGTGTATAGTTCAGTATTTTGTACCATATGTAGATGACTTAAAGGACACATCCAGACTCATGATCGTGTATCTAACATATGCAATATGAACAGTTGTAATTAACTTACAAAAAATTAAATGAAAAATTGGGTGTTTCAAACACAAAAAAACTTGTTGAAAACTATTACGATAAAAATTAGATGATTTATTTAACGTCTAGTTCATGCCCCAATGTTAAGAACCTCTAAGGAATAGAACCACGAACCCTAATGATTATGAACCCGTGAATTACTATCTTAGAAACCCAAGAACAAATTGAATTTCAGAAACCTAAGAATCGCTTAGATCAGATTGCAAAAAGGTTGATCAAGATTAGAATCTAAAGAAAACTAAGTTCTTTAAACCCTAACCCTTAACACGCCACAAGGATAGATCAATTCCTTGATAAGTGGTTTATGCATTCAACAAGAATTCAAGAATTCAAGCAATATGCAAAAGGGAAAACAAAGTCTATTTTTTTAATGAAATTCGTATATCTCCAAAACACATTTTCAAACCAATAAAGACACAATCAAACCAATCAGACCTGCTCTTTGATGTTTTCAGGCTACTACAAGATTTCTGATTTCTTTTCCTTTTTTTTCATTTTTTTCATTTTTTTTGTTTTTTCTTTTTTTTTTAGAATCAGAAATAAAAAACTACAAGAATCAAGAACAACACAATCCAAATTTCAAGAATACTAAGAATACTTCAAGAACATAAAGAAAATAAACAAATAACTGAAAGAAAAGGATAAATAACCTAATTTAAGAGCCAAAGCTCTAATACCAAATGTTAAGAACCTCCAAGGAATAGAACCACGAACCCTAATGATTATGAACCCGTGAATTACTATCTTAGAAACCCAAGAACAATTTGAATTTCAGAAACCCAAGAATCGCTTAAATCAGATTGTAAGTTTGGTTGATCAAGATTAGAACCTAAAGAAAACTAAGTTATTTAAACCCTAACCCTTAACACGCCACAAGGATAGATCAATTCCTTGATAAGTGGTTTATACATTCAACAAGAATTCAAGAATTCAAGCAAATATGCAAAGGGAACAAAACTATTTTTATTAAAATCCGATCTGATTAAAAAAGTACCATAAGGGGTGTTTTTATATTATCCTAACATAAGAAACCCTAATGAAACTATTAAACCTAGCTGCCACATAAGCATAATAGCAAATAACATAGTTTTGGGCTTAAATAAAAGATTTCAGCCTATATACTAGCCCACA
>CATIWM010118794.1:0-22847 GCA_949671775.1 Mallotus repandus | reverse complement strand
ACAGAGAAAAAAGAAAAAAAGAGAAAAATAAGAGAAAAAATAAAAAATAAAAAATAGATAAAATAAAATAAAGAAATAAAAATAAAGAAAAATAAAAAAATAAAAAAATAAAGATGATAGAGAAAAAGAAGAAATAAAAATGTGTAATTCCGCAAGTGCCGGGGGAGTGGGGGGTGGGGGGGAATTTTAATTTTTCAATAAAGAGCAAGCTTAAGATAGAATTTGAGCACTAAAAGATGAAGGATACGAGCAAGAAAAACACAAGGAATTATAGAGGTTCAGCCTTCCAAGCCTACATCCTCTCCTCAATCACAAGTTGAGAATTTCAATCCACTATCAATCTACTCAAGGTGTAGATCAAATCCTTACAAGCTTAAATCAAAGCTACCCAAGTGTTTTCTAAGGCTCACACTCCAACCTAAGTGTTTTCACAAGACTCACACTTAAACCCAAGTGTTAAGAACAATCCTCTTAGCTTACAAGTGTTTTCCAGAGGCTAACACTCAAACCTAAGTGTTTTCTATGGCTCACACTCAAATCCAAATGCTAAAAATAATTCTCTTAGTTTACAAGTGATTAAAACCCTAACCCAACTCACTTAATCTCACTATTGAGCTATTGAATGATGGTTTAAACACTCACCAATCCATACTCAAGAACACTCTTGAGATAGAAGGAATTTACCAGAATTAAAGCTAAAGAACTTGGGTGGTTGAAGAGTAAATTCAAGATTAAATGCTCAATGTTTGCTCTAAATGTGTTTGCTCAACTTCCTCCTTTTGTTGTAGCTATGTTCTAAGTAGTATTTAAACCCTCATAGAGAAAAAGAGTTGTTGGAGGTGAATTTAATGCAGATAGAGCCGTTTGAACCACCCAAAAAAAGCACGTCTGCACATCGTCATGATCATAATTTTTGGTATCATGATCATAATTATCAGGGCACCAAGATGAAATTTGAATATGTGCACTTTCATGATCATAACAATGATGGTGACAATGGTCATGACAACTTTCTGAAATTTTTGGAATTTGATCGTCATGATCATGATAAATGCATTATGATCATAATTTTGGCTGTCATGATCATAACACTGGTGGTGACACTGGTCATGACTGCTCTCGAAAATTTTTAGAAATTTGGAATTTGAATCTTCATAATTTTGCTTGAAAATTTTTTCTAATGATTGAAATTCACTTGTGACCACCTATAATGAAGATTTCCATCATTTTCCACCAAATCCTTTCGATTTTGCCCTTTGTTATAGTCATGACGCACTTATCACTGCTTGTATCACATCTGATTGTTGCAATTTTAATTGAGCTGAATATAATCACTCAAATACACAAGTTAAATATAATTTTACTTAATTACTTATGATCATAAAAAATGATTATTTTACCCCTCAAGGTTCAACAAAAAGAAAAAAGGAATAAAAAATAAGGATAAAATAAAAATAAGAAAGAAAAAAGGGGGAGAAAATAAAAAATAATGAAGGAATAAGGAGAATACAAATGGGGGCAAAAATGAAAAAAATAAAAAAAAGAGTACTCTTGAAAATAAAAAAGGCACTCTTGTAATTAATGAAAAATGAGCATTTTTATGAAAATCGAAGCCCAAAACATGTCCATTTGTGTAATTTTCTATTTTTAATGCCTTTTAGAAATATAAATTAAGAAAATATCTTTTAGAATTGTATTCTAATTACAATTTATTGATGTCATTGTAGGTTTAGAATTACTACGTGCCTTATATAAATTGATGTAAAGAAGAATTGGTTATTTCAATCAAATAAATTTTTGCGAGACGAGCTTTATAAGGTCTTTAATGGTAGTGCAAGTAAAGATAGCAGGGATCTAGGTTAGTGTAGTGGAGGTAGAATTGGAGAAGTAGACGGTTTGCATGCTCAAAAAAGAGGTCTCGAGGCGATCAAATGTGAGTACTGATTTGATCAAATTAATTTTTACTGGAAAAGTCTTGAAAGATGATGATGGCAGTGAAAAGCTTAGCCAATTGGGTGTCAAAGACAACTCTAAGAGTATGTTTGGTATAAATGAATTCCATAAAATTTTATGGAATTCATTTGCAAATCCAAATAATTTATGTTTGGTTTAAATGAATTTTGTATGGAATTCATTTGCAATTCCAAATTTTTAAATTTATGAAATTGATTATAACTAAACTAAATTTTACCAAAATGGTTGGGATTTCTAAATGAATTCCACAAATTTTACATGGCTAAAATACCGCTTCTTGTTTTTATTTTCAAAAACATCTTTTTATTTAAATGGGTATTTTTGACAAAAACTTGAATTCAAGATTATACCAAACATAATATAACAAAATATGGAATTCATCTGAAATGAATTTCATAAACTATTCATTTGAACCAAACACATTTTACTAATAAAAATTCATTTGGAAATAAATTCTATTAGAAATTCATTTGCAAATGAAATGAATTCCTTGGTAGAATTGAACCAAACAAGGGGTAAGATTCTTTCGAGTCGTGTCTTTGTTGAGGAGGGCAAGTCTTTGAATCAGGAGCTGATGGCTAACCAACAATACAACCAAAGACTCGCCTGTCATAAGGCAACCATCACTGCCCTATCTAGGAGACATGGGGAGGGCTCATTGCCGATCAAGGACTTCAATTTAGAAGTTGGAGATTAAAGTGGGCAGAGACTACACTTTTTTGAGGCTGATAGGCAGGCAATAATGATGGGTCTGATGCTTCATGCTAATAGAAAGGGACTGATTAAAAAGCAATAATTTTAAGATGCATTAGAAGTGCTCACAATGGGAGAGGAGGCTTTCGCTCTCTGTGATCCTAAATCTATCGAACTTGTTTATAATGTCTCATTACTACAAATAGAAATGGTGTGGTGCTATTTTATGCTCTGTGACATTTCACTGCTCTCAGTTGCAAAATTGCGTCTGGATAAGGCTAGATAAGGACTTGAATGTGCTCATGGCAATGATACTTCCAGTTTAAGACTACTCTAAGATGGCCACTTTTCTGAACTTACATTATAGTTGAGATTAGAGCTTTTAGAAAGAGTGATTGCATATCATAATGGTGACTTTGATAAATGTAGGAACTTTTTGAACTTTGCATAGGCAAGATTCTACAAGTTACAGGTTTCAGATGAAGCCATATCAATTATTATGAGCATAGGGTTCAAGGAAAAAGATGCTAAAAGGGCATTGAGAATGAGTAATTAAGATGTTGAGAGCGCCATTAATTTTCTTATTGAAGAGAAGGAGAAGAGAAAACAGAAATAAGCAAATGACCTTTGTCACAAAGCTGAAATTAGAGAGCAAAAAAGGTATGGATTAACACCCTTAAAGAAAGCTATGAATCTTGAGAGATTGAAAGAGTTGGCCTCTTTAGGATGTAACAAGGAGCTTACTGCTGAAACCCTGCAAATAAATGAGAATGACATTGACAAGTCACTTGATGACTTGACAAATCTTGAAACTAATACTGTGATCCAACGCGATATAGATTCGAGGAAAAGTAGAAGAAAATAAGCATGTATTGAAAAGCTTGTATCCATGGGCTTTGAAAGATCAATATCGTTGAAGCTCTTCGAGGTGATGGGTAAGCAATGGATAAGTTGCCAGATGTTGCTGCTGCTTATGCTGCTAGTACTAGTAAAAATAATCCCATACCCAATAATGCTGCACTTAAATGTTTGAATATTCAAGACATTTTGGGCACCAATAATGGTGATACTGGGGGTCCATTAGCCAGCAAAGTCGAAGAAAAAAGGAAAATAGAGATGGAGAATGAAATTGTAAAGCAAATAGCAACAGGAGATGCCTTGTCTGATTATGACATAGAAGTAACAAATGAAGGCGAAGCAATAAATAAATACTAACATTGCTAGATTTTGCAGACAACACCAAGACAATGAATGAAAACTAATTTAAAGGTAAGGTCACATTAACATATTAGCTATGCCAGAGTTCTGTGAGCAATGTGCTCATTATGTTATTGTGCTCAGTGAGACTAAAGCTATAAGCTAATTTTGTGTTTTAATGTTTTCATATCTATGTCAATATTTTACTTTTTGGAAGATTCTTGCCTACACCCATCTTATTGCACTAAATCGTTAGATGTTTGACACATATAATGAGTACTTTACACTTGACCAATGAAAAAAAGACACATGTCTTTGCATTGCACATCCCACCATTTGGTGCAATAGGCTGGATGTAGGCAAGAATTTTTTCTGTAAAACTAAAACTCCAATTGCACTGTACATCCATAGTGATTTTTGCGCCCATCAATTTCATGCTTATTTGCAAAATTGCCACCGTTTTCTTTTGTATTGTTGAGCCCTTCGATTCTAGGTAAATCACAAGTGTCTTTTGCTTTTTTGGAATAGTTGCAGTGGCCTTTGAGGGAAACGACATCATATTTTTAACTTCCATTTTTACCCTTGCCCAGCCAACACAAACAGTGTTGTCCTGCTTGCCCTTTAGAAGAATGCACCTCGCTTTCCCTTTATGCCCCTGGTTGACGTCCACAGCAATGCCATTTTCCTATGCTTTCACGTAAATTTGCCTTCTTTGCCATTTTTCTTGATGTGTATCACAAACCCTATCACAACTAACCTTAGGGCTTTCCCATCTTCACACTACAGCTGCCTCCCACCTCTCCTTCTTCTTCCTTCGATTTTAAGATAAATTTCCTCTAACCCTATCATAAGTAAGCTTGACTCTCTCTATTACCTCCTATATCTACACCCGTCGAGCCTTTTACCTCCCTTCTTTGTTTTTATTTTTATTTTATTAATTTTTGTGAAAATAATTTAATAGACTAACAAAATTACCAATTCATTGATCATCAAAATCATGGAAATTTTATTGGTTTGGAAACATATTGATAGACATTAGGTTCTCTCTATGTATATAGAATTTGGTAAATCTGAAAAAGCTGTTGGTTTTTGTTTTTCTTATTCTTTTGGCTTACTTCAAACGTTTTGAAGCTCAACGCTCCGATATAACATATGGTTGTTGTCGTTTTATTTTTATTTGAATTGAATTTTTTAGCAATTGTTGTTTCTTGATGATATGTTTATTTATTTATTTTATTTTTGTCATAGGAAACTGGAAAGGAAGAGAGTAAGATAAGTATAGAAGATGATGTTAAATTTTAAGAATTTTTGTACTTACTTAAATCTAATTCAATTTTAATTGAAAATCCTAATTATCTCTACATCCATTGATTTTAATTAATTACCCAATTGAAAACCTAACCAATTAATTAAAATAAAATACACAATCATACACACAGGATTCCACTATTCCTACTATTGGGGCTATTACAATTATATACTGAAAATAAAAAGTAAAATTAATTACAATTCTAAAATAATGATAAAAATGCAAAAATTAAAATAACATAGAAATACAAAAAAATAAGAAAATAAAATAAACTATGTAAACTAAAGGCTGATATTGACTTCATGGCTTTGGTTATGGATTTCCCCCATGAATTATATTCTTCCTTAGTAGATTCATGTCACCCTATCCATCATGAAAATAAAAATAAACAAACAAAGAATAGTTATTGAATGATAAAAAAATAAAAAAAATCAAATAAGTAAAGAAATAAAATTAAAATCAAATAAGATGAAAATGAAAGCAGGATGTAATATTGATTTCCTTTAGAGAGATGATCACCCTTGATTAAAGAGCCTATGTTTTTGCATTGTCTGTGAGTTTTTAGTTTTATTTGATCTTATTGACAGCAAATAACTAAAAAAAATACGTGAAAGAGAACAATATTTTTGGCTCATGGCCATAGTTGTCAAATCGAGATTCGAATAAAAAATCGAAATCGAATTGTAAGATTCAGTTCATATTAATAATATTAATTAAAAATAATATATTTTATGTAAAAAGTATATTTTATATAAGGTAATACTTAATTTTAATGTATACTAGTTAATAATAACCATTAACAAAAATTTCTAACAATAAAATCTATTAAGTATAATATAAATAATAAAATTTACAGTGATCATTATATATATTTTGGGTAAAAAAGAAATTCAAATGTAAAAACTAATACAATAAATATTTATATACTAATACTTCTTTTACCCCACAAAAACCACATGAAAGTTAAAACAAATATCTACTGTGGAAGAAAAAATTCATGAAAGGAAAGATAAAAATCCAAATCGGTTGTAAGCACCCAATTTCAGGATAAAGGAGTGTGGAAGCGACAGAGGACTCTGATGATGAAAATATTATAAATGATCTTCAATAGTTGAAGTTTAAAATTTCAAAAGGTTTAGATGTATTTTCAAGGGGATTTAATTGGTTTTTAAAGGACTTAATTTGTTAGATTTTATTTCTTTTAGGGGTGGTCTTTTTGTAATTAAAAGTTAAAAAAAAACTGAACCGATCGAAATTACATATTTTCGGTCGAAAATATGTAATTCTAACCGGAATTACACATTTCCGGTCAGAAATGCGTAGTTCCAATCGGAATTAAATATTTCCGATCGAAAATACATAATCTCAATCGGGATTATGCTATTCCGATTGCGTCCGTATGCATTTTTTTATTTTTCTTTTCAGTAAATAAAATTTGTTTTTTTTTTAATTTTTGATTGGTGGAATGATGTGATAAATCCTTTTTCTAGAAATAAAAGTCCTGTTTAAACCAAAATTTTATCTCGTATAAAGGAAGAAAACTTACAATAGAATACGTCTTTTAGCTAGAGTTTTTCTATATAAACCGAATTTAACTCTCCTGTGAGGGGGACCTTTTTTTGGAGACACAACACACACACCTACATACACAGAGCCAAAAATTCTCTTTTATGTATTGTTTAAAGGAGTAGTAGGCCTTTTGAGAAGGAAAGTTCAACTATTGAAGATTTATTCAAAGCAACGGTGATTCACACCACTTTGAGGAGCAAATCAATACTGCATCCATATCTCTTTTCTACTCGTTTCTATTTTTTTTATTTCATTTAATTTTTATTATTTAATTTTGTTTTTTAATTCTTAATTTTGTTTATTTACTAATCTTTATTTGTTTTTCTTTTGTGTACTTATGAGATTGGATGGGGTGACATGAACACATGGAGAAAATCTATGGAGAATCCATAAAGCCTATGGAATGCCATGGATTTCAATTGTGTATTTGAATTTAGTTTTTTAGGGTAATTTTTTGTTCTTTTCTTGTTTATTTTATTTTATGCTTTTAGGTTTGTTCTTAATTAATTGTTTTGTCTTACAGATCATTGTAATAGCCCCAATAGTGGGAATAGTTAAATTATGTATAGATGAATGATTTTATTAATTGGTTAGTAAATTAGGTTTAATTTGGCAAAATTCTAATAAAATCAATGGTGGCTTTAAATTAATTTTAGGTTGCATGTTAATTAAATTAAGGTTAATTATAAAATATATTTTAATTGTCTTCTTCGTTGGCTTGTTTATTATCTTGGTTATTTTTATTTTGCTTTATTTATTTTATATGATTCGCTTGTTCTTTTGTTTTTTTCTTTTTTAGGTTTTAAGTTAATTAACTAATTTCACCTAATCATTAAATAGGCTTAGTAATTTAATTAGGTTTTAGGTTAATTAATTTGATCTTTAGGCCCATAATTAAATTTAGATTTTAAGTTAGAGAAAATTTAGGCCCACTTAATTTAGACATAGGCCCATTTTAGTTAATAAAATTAATTTAGACTTAGCCTATTAACTTAATTTTTTTTCATAATTCGTAGAATTAAGGCCATTTAGATTTAAAATTTGTAGATTTAGGCCCACTAATTTGTGCTTTAATAATTTGTAAACTTAGGCCTGTTTTAGAAGTAAAATAAATAGACTTAGACTCATTTAAATAAAATTGAGTAGGAATTAGAGCTATTAGCTTTAGGTTCAATTGTAAATTAAAATATGTAAACTTAGCTCACTTTAATTAAAAATATGTAGAGTAGACTAACCTAGGGTTGATGTCAAATTCCCGTGAACTGACCAACTTGGCCAAATTCACGCAAATTTTGCCATCAATAGCCAATTTGTGGATATTTGGCCATTTTTTTATAATTTTCTTCCTTTTTTTTGTTTTTTCTTTTGATTTTTTAATTTTCTCTTTAATTTATTTTTGTATTTGTTAATTTACAAAAATAATTAAAATTTAACAATTTAGACCAAAATCAATAAATTAGATCCAATAAAACTAATTTTACAATTAATTTTCATCATCAGGTCCTCTGTCACATACTTGTATCTAGTATCCCGAAATTGAGTTTTTATACAAGTACCACGCAAAAATGAATTTTTCTGCCTTGACTAGTGCATCCTCCACTGTTCCATGAGGTTTCTTTATAGTTCTATTTGCAAGTTGCAAATAAATGTTTGTTGCTTTCGCCTCTCCTAGTCCAAGTTTCTTGTAAACAAATAAAGACATCGGATTGATGGAAGCCCCTGAATCATAAAGAGTTTTTTGAAAAGTAAAATTGCCAACAGAACAAGGTATAGTAAAAGTCTCTGGATATTTAAGATTATGGCACTACACTCCTAACTAAGTGTAACAGTCTCAAATTCTTGTAGTTTCTTCTTACTATATATTAGCTCGTTAAAGAATTTAGCATATTGGCATCTGTGCAATTGCTTCCAATAATTGAATATTGATATGCAACTTCTTGAACATTTCCCAAAATTTTGCAAATTGTTGATCATGCTCTTACTTCTTTAACCTTTGAGGAAATGGAGTAGGTGGTTCATAAGGTTTGACTCCAGCTCTCTATTTCTAATTTTCCACCTCTCCTTCCTTTCCTGTTTGAGCTTTAATTTCTTTAATTTCTTTTTCTATCACCTCTTCCATATGTGTGTTCGCCTTTTACTTTGGTGGTTGAAATTCAGTTCCACTCCGCAAAGTAATAGCTTTCACATGTTCCTTAGAATTCTTCTCTGTATTGCCAGGAAGATTCCCTTGATACCTTGCTGATAAAGAGTTTGCTAACTGCCGCACTTCAACTTTAAGGTTATGAATAAAATGAATGATTTTTGGACTTAGCTGAGTGTCTTGATGCATTTGTTCAAATTCCCCTCAAGTCTCTTTATAGCTTCATCTTGCTGATTGATTTTTACAGTCACCAACTCAATAAATTTCTCCATCGTATTTTCCAAAGAAGATATAGAAGATGATGATGAACCCTTGTCTGCTAAAATTATGATTGGTTTTGATGATGTTGGCTACTTACAATTCCAAACCTTGGTGGTGCTTGAGGTCTCCATTATTATTATTGTTGTTACTCCATGAAAAATTTGGATAATTCTTTTAGCTTGGATTATAAGTATTCCCAAACACAGAATTCTATTATTGACCCTTATTGAAGTTGTTCACATAATTCACATTCTCCATGGATGAGTTTTGCATAAGCTGACATTTAATAGTATGATGTCTGGCATGATAAACTCACACATTGATGAAGAAATTATATTTAGTCCCATTTTATCCATCCTCTTCGTCAATGCATCTAACTTTGTATTTACCATAGTCAACCCATCTATCTAGATTGCTCCCCCTTTTCTAGGTATAGCTCTCTCATTAGCCCTTAGACTTTGTGTGTTTGCCATCTCTTCAAATAGTTTTAAAACATCCTTAGGTGTTTTGGACATGATTGTACCCCATCAACTGCATCTATATTTACTCTGACTGCAGGATTCATACCCTTAAAAAATGATTAAGCCAAATCTTAAGCGGGCATTAAATGTTATGGACACTAGCTCTACAAATCATTAAATCTATCCCAACAGTCATAAAAGCTTTCATATGCCTTTTGATAAAAAAAATTGATTTCATTATTGATCTTCTAAACCTTGGTAGGTGGAAAATATTTGTTGAAGAATGTAATATAGAGTTCTTGCCAAGTATTGATAGAATTAGGAGGCAAGCTTGTAAACCATCTCTTTGCCCTATCTGTAAGTGAAAAAGGGAAAAGAATTAAACTTATTGCTTCTGGTTGCACTCCATTCATCTTGAATATATAACAATACTCCAAGAACCTCATTATGTGCCCAATAGGATCTTAATGAGATAACCCAATATATTATGAGTTTTGGATCATCTGAGTTATAGCTGGTTTGATTTCAAAGTTATTGGCAGCTACAATAGGTCTGATAATAAGGTTTTAGTCTTCTTGTAGATGTGGACTAACAAAATCTCGCATAGTTCAATGCACATTCTGTCTATGTTGATTTTCTTGTTGTCGAGTAGGTGGTAGATCTTGCCCAACTAACCCATCATTTTCAACTATACCCTTTTCTTCATTCATCCTATTTCTTTATTCTCTAAGTCTTATGTGAAGAGTTCTTTCAATCTTTAAATCTACTGAAATTAGAATTTCACCCTTTCTCCTTATGCTTCTCGATGATTGTATACACTTATAAGAACACTTGAAAAATAAACAATCAAGAAAATAACAAAATGCCTTCTAAAACTAAAATAGAAATAACATTAAAAATAAATGTTTAAATTAAACAATATTAATTTGTTCTCTATATTAACTATTCTATCCCAGACAACGGTGCTAAAAACTTGATGCGTGCTAATCCGCAAGTGCATGGAATCATACAAATAGTAATAAAAAGATATCATTCCCACATGGATATTGTTAATTGCGGAGTTACTCTTAAAATTTTGCATGTCTAGACTAACAATAATTTCAATGAACAATAAGATAAATCAAATATAAAATAATATAAAATTTTGTCACTAAATCTATATATTAAAGACCCTAGGGTTTAATTCCCCAGACTCAATTTATCTCAAGATGGTGATAAATTCTTATTTATTATAAGTAATATTTCATTTCTAAAGCATCTTTAGTATTGTGAAGTCTCTCTTAAGTACGCTCACAATTAATCAACTGTAACAATCACTCAATTATCTAGCGCTCACTAGCATGGGTAACTAATTATAGTTAATTCAATCAAGCAATCTTCTAAGGAATATTAATATTAAAGTGTCTCTCGACTAAGTCAATCTGAATTAATAGATTTTTATTGTTTTTCTCACTAGAATCAATCTCTCAATATAATGCTAATGTCTAAATCAATTCTAAGGGTGATCAAGCCTGTGAAAAGCATTAAGTCCAATAACTCTCATGAAATGCATATTCTTTTATCTAGAATTTAATTGATTAAGTTCATGTTAAGCCCCAGGTTCCTTAAAACGCTAACTAACCTACTTAGTTACTCATAGAAATTAGAAAAGAACAACAAGAGATGAAGAATGCCAACATTTTGATAATTAAATAAATAATGAGCAAAAGAATAAGAGAAGAAAAACTCATTTTATTCAGCTCCTCAATTGTGTTCTTGATTCTCAATTCTTGTTCCTCATTGTAAAAGCTTAATTTGAAAAATAATAATTAAAACTAAAGTAAAATCAAAATAATAATTATTATGTAAATATAATAAAGTGCTGTGTTTATAGACGATATGGTTTAGCGCGTGCCCAAACATATTGCAATCGTGACATTGTTTGAACTCATGGCTATAGATAACATACTACTACATCACAAAGATTTAGTGTGGAGATGAGGAGTTGTCACCTAGGGTAATAACTAGGACAACTGATGAATGTTAGTAACTCAATTCTTTTAAAGAAAGTTATCACCACAACTAGGAGATTGTGAATATTGAATACCAATTTCTTTTAGTCTAGTGTTCATTTAGAATTACCTTACTAATTACTAGATTATTCTCTAATTACATGAAAATTCATTAAATCCTAATTGAACATTCATCTAACTCCAAGGCAACTAGTCATGAAAGTACATATAAAAATTGTATTCACAAAGCGAAATCGGTCCCTATATTCGTCTAATCTACATTGATTTTAAATAGTCTACATATTTTAATTACAATAAAAGCTAAAGGTGGGCCTATATGTTAATTATTTTAGCGAGCTTAGTTCTACTTATTTTAATTCTAAAAAATGAACATAAGTTTTTTAATTTTAAAAGAAAAATAAAGTTAAATTAGTGGGCCTAATTCTAATTAATTTTAATTAAATGAAATAAATCCTAAGTCTATTTATTTTAAGAAATGTTTTAATGAACTGAGTTAAGTCTATGTTAGTTTTTAATTAACCAAAAGTGGGCCCAAGATCTAAATTAATCTAATGGGCCTAAATTCATTTTAAAGTTAATTAAACCCTAAAACCAATTTTAAAAGGACCTAATATTAGTGAATTAAAACCTAAATGTGGGCTTAGGGCCCAAAACGAATAAAAACATGAAAATAAGCCCAAATAATGAAATAAAGAAAATAATAATCAAGCATACATACTGTGATTTCTAACCCTAATTTTAATTACATGCAACCTAAATTAATCTAAAGCCACCATTGATTTTATTAAGGTTTTACTAAGTGAACATAATTTACTAATTAATTTTAAGTGCAGTAAAGTAAATGCTTTTACTATTATCCCACTATTGGGGCTATTGCAACCTACGTACAATAATTGTTACATGCCCAAAGCCAAAATACACAGTCTAATTACCATGAACAATAAAATAAAACACAGAACCTAAAAACACAGAAACACAGAAATAATAGAACAAAACAAAATTAACACAGGATTAAATCTATGGCATTCCATGGATCTTTAAGGGTTTGTTTTTTAGTTCAACTATGTGCTCCTCATATGCTTAGGATACTCCCACCTAGGGTGTAAATGAACAGAGCCACTTGTGAGCTGCTCAGAGCTTAGCTCATTAAAAGCTCTTTCAAGCTCGTTTGTTAAGTTAAATGAGCAGAGCTCGAACAAGATTTTAAGGCTCGAAAGATAAACGAACAGAGCTCAAACACCTTAAAATTTGGCTCGTTAAAGCTTGCGAACAGGTTCATTAATATGTTCGTGAGCCAACTCGCAAATAGGCTCATGAATGGGCTTGTTTAGAATATTCGTGAATTGGCTCGTTTAAGATGTTCATGAATAGACTCATGAACAAGCAAGCAAACAAGCTTGTTAACAAGCTCGCGAACATACTTGTTTATATAATTTTAATATCATTTAATTGCAATGTATATTAATAATAATTTTAAGTAAATATAATTTAGAATTGGTGATTGTAATAAAAATTACATATTTATAACATAAATTAGCATTAATATCAAAGATTAGTATTAAATAAATTATATAATTTTGATGTATATTAGTATGAATGTTAAGTAAATATATATAATTAAAAATTGGTAATTGTAATAAAAATTACATATTTATAACATAAATAAGTATCAATATCAAGAATTAGTATTACACAAATTACATAATTTTGATGTATATTAGTATGAATATTATGTAAATGTAATAAAAAACTATTAATTGCAATAAAAAATTACTTATTTTTTAGTTGTAATGTAAATTAATATTAACATGAAAAAAATTAATATCAAGTAAATATATTAGACTAAAAAGTAATACATAATACTAAGTTACTATTACATTTAGTTAAAATTATGTAGTTTTCACATGAAACTATATATATAGATTTACTATATAATATTACTATTAAGTATAAATAAATTTAATATTAGTGATGTAGATGGTGGGGTTTAACGCACGCCCACGTATATTGCAACCACGACATTGTTTGAGCTTAGAGCTCCAGGGAACACACTACTATATCACAAAGATATAGTGTGGAGATGAGGAGTCACCACCCAAGGTAATTACTGGGACAATTCGAAGGTGGTGGTAACTCGATTCTCTAAAAGAAAGTTAGCACCACAACCAGGAAATTCTGGATATGGAATACCATATTCTTTTAGTCTCATGTTCATTTAGAATTACCTTATTAATTACTAAATTATCCTTAATTGAACATCCATCTAACTCCAAGGAAACTAGATATGAAAGAGCACATAAAAACTGCATTCACAAAGCGAAAAAGCATCCGTAAGTTACTCTAATCTATATTGATTTTAGTTAAGTGGGCTAAGTCTACATGTTTTAATTACAAGTGAGCCTAAAGGCTAATGCATCTAATTCCTACTCAATTTTGATTTAAATGAGCCTATGTCTATTTATTTTAATTCTAAAAATGAGCCTAATTCTACAAATTATGAAAGGCTTTAAGTTAGTAGGCCTAGTTCTAATTAATTTTATTTAAGTGAAATGGGTCTTAAGTCTATTTATTTAAAAAAAAACAAGAAATGCTTTAATGGGCTTAGCTAATGTCTAAGTCAATTTTATTAGCTAAAAGTGTTAGGCCTATGTCTAAATTAACCTAATGGGCCTAAATCAATTTTATAGTTAATTAAAGCCTAAAATTATTTTTTTAAGACCTATTAATTAAGTGAGTTATTACCTAGCGTGAGCTTGGGACTCAAAATGAATAAAAATTATACAAACAAGCCCAAACAACAAAAAATAAAGCAAATAATTAAATAAAAACATACATACTGTGATTTCTAACCCTAATTTAATTTACATGCAATCTAAAATTTACTACTGCCATCATTGATTTTATTAGGGCTTTACCAAATTAAACCTAATTTACTAATTTATTTTAAATGGCAGAAAAATAAAGGTTTACACTATTATTCCACTATTGAGGCTATTACAACCTACGTACAAAATTAGTATATGCCCAAAACTAAATACATAATAAAATTACCATTAACATTAAAACCACAGAAACTAAAAAACACAGAAATACAAAAAACTATCGCAGAAACACAAAAATCATATCCATGGATCGTCATGGGTTGTTTGGTTTTTTAGTTCAACTATGTGCTCCTCATAAGCTTAGGATACTCCCACCATGGCCACTATAAAAACAACATAGAAAACAAATAAAATTAGAATTTAACTCAAATAATTAAAATAAAAATTAAAATAAAACTAAACTAAAATAGAAATAAATAAAAGAAGATAGGAAAAGAATAAGGATGAAGATGCCTATGATGATGTTTGATTATCCTTAGAGAGTTTTCATTGAATCACCATGTGAAATAAGCTTGCTTGGTTGATTTTGCTTCTTAGGACTAGTACTGCGTCTTTTAGTTCTAAAGAGAATGTCAGAAACTTAAAAGAATTTTTTTTTACTTTTTTTGTTCTGTGCCTTTTTTGAGAAAATTAAAAGGAAAAAGAAGAGCCTCCCCTCGCTATATTTTCGAGAGTTTTAATAATCAAACCCTAAAAACAAAAACCAGTTATGTGACTTAGCTCCTATGATTATCAAATCACGTGAGACAATTCATGTATTTATCAAATGATAATTCATAATTATCTCTTAAAAACAGAAATGATTTATTATTTTTTTAATTATTAATTATTCTCAAAAATATTTTGACCAACCAAAAATCAAGAAAATAATTTCAAAAATAAAAAAAATTAAAAAAGTTGAATCAAACACCGATCAAAATAGTGCAATTCTGAGTGAAATTTTATTTTTTCGATCGAAATTACATAATTCCGATTGAAATTATGCATTTCTGATAGAAAATGTGCAATTCCGACTGAAATTGCATATTTCCATCCGAAAATGTGTAATTTCGGTTTGAATTACATAATTTCGATCGGAAATATGTAATTCAGATTGGAATTACATAATTCTGATATGGAAAAATGCCTTTTAGCCTCCCTTTTCAAAATTTGTTTATTTCTTAATTGACCCTTAAAAGAACTTAAAAACTTTGTAGTCAAGTCCTTAAAAGTTCGTAGTTGAGTCCTGAGATTCAAAAATCAAAATCCAAAGACTAATTTCAATTAAATTTTCATCATTGGATCCTTATTGCGTCCATAACCAATTCATCTCAAACTTGGATGCTTATAGTTGCCCCCTTTGTTGCTGTTTGCTTGACAAATTACGGCAAAGCAAATAAGCACCCAATTTTTAAGTAAAGAGTTAGGATACTTACCTATGTGTGAGGCTCTTCATCTGTGATTGATTGCAGACTCATGTTAGAATTCACTATATTTCCTATGGAATGTCTAGTGAAATATGTGTTTCACTATATTCCCTATGGGTCATTTAGCGAGGTGAAACTATAACTACTGTGTAGTGTCTAACTAATTGCACTATATTTCCTATGGAATGTCTAGTGACTATGATTTTCTTGCTATATTCCTTGTAGGATGTTTAGCAAAGTGATAATTTCGCTATATTTCTTATGGAATATTTAGCAAAATGAATTTCTATAGCTACTATGTAGTGTGTAGCTAACTGTGATTGTGTTATAAGTACTATGGAGCATATGGCAAAAGATTTTGTATCTTTATTATAACTATTATGGAGTGTCTAACAAATTGAAAAGTAAAATTTATATTATAGCTACTATGCAGCATACAATAAGGTGAATTTTTGAAATCAAGTTATAGCCACTGTGCAACATATAACCGAACATGATTGAAATTGATATTATAGCTACTGTGTAACAAATAACAAAGTATATGTAAAATACAGAAATTAAATTTTTTGTATTTTCAATTGATTGAAATTTTAAAATTTTGCACTAGCTGATTGTGCATCTGTGCTAATAATTTAATAATTCCATGAATTATTAAATTAATTTTGTGATCATATTGTTTTCTGAAATCAATTAAGAATTAATTTCTTAATTGAATTGCAATTTTGGACTAAATTGCAAGAAAACTTATGGACTTATTTGTAAATCAAGTTGGAAGGATTCAAGTGGATATTTGCCAGTTTAATATATACTTACCTTTCTTTTTCTTCTTTTCTCTATCATCTTCTTCTTTTTCCTATTCTTTTCCTTTCCTCTCACTTTCACTTTGATTTCTTCTTTTCTTGATTACTTCTTCATTTGACATCCAAATTTGGATCCATTTGATCCTATGGCTCACTCGCCACATCGACCACGTGCTAGTGTCTTTGGCGTAGTTGATCCAGCTATTCTAGCCCCACATTTTCTACAGAACCATTTGTGACTTTAGAAAGGTGCAATGGTCCTTCCTTTGACTCGTTTGGAGCTCTACAGGTGCTCCAATGTTGGTGATAAGGTGCACATTCTTTCTCTCTATTTTATTCTACAAAATTTTAATTTTATTCTATCTAATTAGTGATTAAAATTAGAATTAATTATGTAAGAATTTAAGATTTTTAGCAAAATTAATCCATGAAAATCAATTTTTGGGTTAAAATTGAATCAAAACATCAAAAGATCGGATCGGGTTAGAGTGCATGTCTGATCCGGACTATGGATTTTCTGTTGAAAATATGTGAATCCGATCAGAATTATAGATTTTCAATCGAAAATCTAGAATTTCGATCAAAATTTTGGATTTTCGATTGGATTAAAAAATTTGATTTCTCAATTTTTCATAAATTTTCAATTTTTTGATATTGTCAAAATTTTTTAAATGCAAATGAATGAAATAAATATGTAAAAGTTAAAGAGATAGTGATTTTTATTAGATAGTGATTTTTATTATTTTTGAATTTTTATTCAGAAACCACTTAAGTTCTCGGGTTGCTTTCATATGGCTCGATAATTATTTCATAATCTATTTGGAGAGGTGACAGAGTATATATGGGCATCAAGCTTTAGATGTTTCATTGTTGGTCTCCCGACTCATTGAGGTAGATTGGATCATTACTCTATTTTTGCACTGATTGAGAGATGTATGGACACTACCCATACATTCTACACTCATGTGGGAGAGTTGACTATCTCTCTAATAAGCTTCTATGCTATTACTAGGATTACCTTTGGAGGTACCCCAGTCCCTTTTGACATTAACTATTATAACTTTCCTAAAGATGCTAGGAGCCAGTATGTTTGCAGCTTGCTCGGGTTCGTTCCGATGTGGAAGAATTGGAAGAACGTATTGCTTTCATCTCTCATTCAGGGTTTTAGAAGATTGTCCACTGCCACACCTCGCCAGATCATTCAGAAGGCGAGATGCTTTCTACTGATATTGCTAGGCATTACCCTCTTTGGTGAGATTAGTTACAAGGCTAGCATTGCTCTTTTTAGTCCTCTTTAAGACATTAGTCGAGTTGCTACCTTCAATTGGAGTTCTGCAGCTCTCGCTTATCTATACTATAGACTCGACACTGTTTGTAGAGGTGTAGTCATGATGTGTGGCTTCTGGCATGTCTTGCATATATGTTTCTTCATCTTTTTTAATTTCCTTTATTATCTGCGGTTCCTTTATCTTATCCTGATTGTTTGCTTTCTCTTTGTAGATTTGGAGCAAGATTGGGTTGATTCGAGGCTTTAGTGCTATTAGCCTCAATAAGAGCTTTCCTCTAATGCAGAGATGGGGTTCTTCTCGTCTTTCTAGCATCAGGCATGATCTTCAGACTTATTAAATGTAGCTGAACACCTTGGAGTGGGACATGGTAAGAAAATTCAACTGTTAGTATTTTAAAAATTGTAATAGTTAAATGAAATATAACTAATTAGCTTATGAATTATAGGTTAAGTCTGATTAGCTTGATGGTGCTGAGGATGTTCAACGGTATGATTTTATGGCTGCTGATATGAGGCTTAAGACTATAAGGATTTTGCTTTTTGGATATGGCTGTAAGATGTGGTATCTTGGAGAGTGCATATATCACTGGCATACAGGGCCTTCTTGACGACACCTCCCTTCTTTTGTACCCTCTTTTATGTTGTGGAGCTGTGAGTTTACTGGCCCAGAGTTGAGAGCAGCTCTAGAGGGATATGATGCTTCAACCCTACTTGAGCGTTCTCAAGACTACCAGTGGTTTATTCAGGAGAACCTTCTGGAGCAGGTTCCTACAAATTTGAAGGAGGTCTGACTCTTATCAACTTCTCCTTTCAACTTTCTTAGTTGTTGTTACTAACTTTTACTCCTCTCTTTCAGGTTCAGAGAGTTGATTCCCATGTTGATGATGAGACTATGGAAATGGAGACTAAGACTAATCCTAGGGCTGAGAGGACCGAGCATATGACCGAGTAGGGATCTTATGCTCAGTATATAAAGAATGTTCACGGTGAGATTTTGACGAGTGCCACCCTTGGTGACATTTTACTCTTGGATTAATCAATGTACCACTGGGCTCCTATAGTTCAAACTTTTATTGAGAAGTATATGAGCTTTGATGAGATGCAGACTCCTAGCTTCTCTCCACTAGACGCTTCTAATGTAAATGCAATTAGTTATTTTTACCTCTCTAAACTAAATACTTGATACTGATATTAGTAATATTTACAATGTAGGTTCCCTAAACACATGCTGAGTACTTATATGGACTTATCTCATCTCAGAGATTATACACCATGCATGTCGCAGATAGTTGGAGAGTAAGTATTTCACAATAAATATGCAAACGTATGCATATTATATATAATATGCATGACTCTAACTATTTTCCTAATACAACAGAGCTACACTAGGGACTTGGAGAGTGAGAATGAGAGGCTCTACCGATAGCTTACTGATTTAGGTTTCAGTGACTATGGTGTTGAGACCTCAACTGCTATAGCTCTAAATGATGTCCCGACTAGAGGATGGAGTCCTTGGCCAGATACTAGAGCTAGAGATGACTGATTGTATTGAGTAGCTTGCCGTTGTTTACTTTTCTGACAGACTTTCAGTGTGCTTATATTCTATCATTTGACTTTTTTGACTTCTGTACTGTTCTGTATACTATTGAATATCACTAAAATATTTTGCTATTGTTGAGTGAATTTTGCTTTGAACCTCTTTTCTTTGAATCAAATTTTAAGTTAGAAAGGTAAAAGAATAAATAAATAAATAAATAACTAGGACTTTATTTATTTATCCTAATCCTGATTAACTTTGATCTTTTAATTTGATTATAATCTTGTTAGGAAATAAAATCCTTATCCCATCTTGATTTGTCTTTTATCATTATATAAGGACTCAAAAAGGGTTTATTTCTTCACTCCTTTATTTTACATCTTCATCATAACTCAAGCTACTCCCAACTGCTTAAGAACTTTCTCAAGCACCTTAACAGAGATAACTGGAATCGACTTCTGCCTTTTCATGCTAAGTTGTTACTATCACTTTTGTTAATGCCAGTGGGACCGAATCGGCACTATTTTGATCACTAACCCTTTTTCCTTGTTATGGGAAAATAGAGGGTAATAAGGGGAGTACTGGAAGAGCTTAGGGATGACATAAATGCACTTATAACCCTCCACTCAAGTAGGAGAAAAAGAGGGGTCGCCACTCGGTATTACCAGAGAAATTATCCATTTTAAGGACTTAGGCAAACTCGGATCCCTTGCTTGGAACCATATTTTCCCATCAGATAAAGCATTAGGTTCGGATTTTGATGTTAGTAGGATTAGGCTCTTTTGTTTGAGGCATCTCCATATTGCCCAGATGCTGAGCATTGCCGACCTTACTTTATGTAAAGTGCTTCCAAGAATTATATACTATTATACATTAACTTCTAAATGAAAAGGAAGCAAAATTGAATAACAGAGTGAAGGGGGTAGAGGAAATAAACCCAGATTTTGGAATGCTAAATAGGCCTCGAGAAAACAAGGATAAAGGTGAAGGATAGCCAGAGAAGGCTCCATTTGGTTCATTAGAACAAGAGTATGTTGAAGTAATTCTAGAATGCCATAAGAAGATGCTAGCATGTAAGGAAGAAGAAGGAAAAATAATTGATCAAGTGTTGGACAAAATAAACCAACTGCATCGAAATAAAGCAGCCTTCTCTGGTTTCCAAACTGATCATGTAGCAACTTCTTTTAGCTTTTAGTTGTGTTATAGTAGCTACCTTATTAGTTGTAAAGTAATTTCCTTTTGTCACATGAAAACTACCCATGTTGATATGTGAACTAAATATGTACAACTTAGTAAGGATAGGCAAGTTAGTTGATTGATAGCTATTAAGAAAAATTCAGTTAAATTAATGGTTTCTTTGCATATCAAGTGTGTATGCATTAGGGTTGTAGTATGGCTATCGCTACCATGCTTTTTCTTTTAGGCATTACTCATAATATCTTTTTATTTTTGTATTTAGCTTTGATATTTTTCTATATTTTCATCTTGTATTGCATGTATTCTGCTTGCGTTTCAAATTGTTTCTATAAGTAAATTCTTATTCTTAGCCACTTGGGAATATATACTTATTTTTAAATAAACGGCCCTTATATGTACTAATCTTTTTAACACTTAAAACTTCGTCAGCCTTACTTCCTATCACACTTTATAACAACTTAAGGCAGCATAAGTAACCTGAGTTTTCTCTATTGTAGTTAGCAAGTAGTTAATAAGTAACAGCCAGTACATGCTATGATTAGCAGACACTAACATGTTGAAAAAGGTTTGAGCATTTGACCAAGCTATCCTTCAAACTAATCAATCTTTAATTATTAAGGGCATAAAAATCTAACAGTAACAGTAATGACTGTTGTAAACATAGTAATGATCCTAAGTATCATCTCTATCTATCCTATTATTCAAGCTTTAAGGTGGAATCATGACAATACTGCAGTCTTAGAAACCACATATAGAGTAGAAGTTTTCATATGCATTTTGTAAGCTTCATCATTAAATAAGTCCTTCACTTCATTTGGCATGCTTGGTGAACCAAGCTATCATGTCTCCATATGCCTCATCTGCACTCTTTATAACATTTCAATCTTCAACATTGTTCCTCACTCCACCTATGAGTAACTTTAGGAAATATCTTGACGTGGCAATCAACCTATAAACAACCAAACATCATTCGATTGCCAAACTAAAACATAAATATCTGGAGACTAAAGCGGTACAGGATGTCTAAGAAGTTACATGCTAGAGGGCAGTCCAGATCACAAGGAAAATAAAATAAAGATGACATTTTCATTTCTATTATTAAATGAATCTGGATAATGATGCCAACATGTCGTAATCAATTCCTGATATAGTTGAATATATGAGACGCAAATTCAATGGTTTGTGTTTATGCCAGCACCATATCTGTGTTGGCATAAATATACGTATCTAATGTCAGCCAATTTTTATGTAAAGTTGTAAGAGTTGAATTAAATATGTGCTATGCTATAGAATATGAACTTGCAAGATAAAAAATTTGGAAGCTTGATTGAATATGATATTTAACCATTTTAATGCACATATTATGTGTGTATAGACATACTTAAGTTGAAAATGGGTGTCTGAAAATGTGTATAGTCTGAAATCAAGCTCGCTTTTCGATGAATCATTGTGGTTCGTGCCAAGATCATCCTTCAAGGTGTTAAAGGTAGAGAACTCAATGTTCTGACCATATGTGAGATTTATGAGAGTCTGGTACATTATAGATAGCATGTGCACATCCAAGAAGCTTAATTTATAATATGGCCACTACCCAAAAACCAAATTATATTGGAAAAGTAACATATTTGATCCGAAAAACAATTTCAATGTGACCTAGGAATTTAAAGTTGATCTAGGATATCAGTACTTTGTTCGGTTGCACTTCTGTGATATAATAAGTACTGCTCTTAACCAGTTCTACTTTGATGTTTACATCGACTCCTTTCTTATTGCTTAGGATCTCAATCCAAGTTCTTATAACATATTGGCGGCTGCATTATATATGGATTTTATCATAGCTTTAATTATCCGCAACAAGCTTCGTCTGAGTATTGGTCCTAGCACCTTGCCGAATGTTTTCCTAAATTCCATTTTAAATGGGTTGGAGATAATGAAAATGAACAATTCTTTGGGCAACTTAAGTGGAACAGCTCCTTTACGTTTGTAGATGGTGGGGTTTAGTGCGCGCCCAAGTTTATTGCAAACGTGACACTGTTTGAGCTCAGGGCTTCAGGGAAAACACTACTATATCACAACCCTGTAACCCTAATCTGATTACAGGATAAAAATAAAATAAAATAA
>CATIWM010118780.1:0-12577 GCA_949671775.1 Mallotus repandus | reverse complement strand
ATATATTTCAAGTTGTAATACTCTATTGTTAAAAAAATTTTTTATTACATTTGCATATAAAAATTTTGAAAATAAATTTTTTTGCCCCTCATTTAATAGATTTTATATGATTAGAGTTAGGGAAAAATTGTAGTTTGAACGATTGGTTATAAGAAAACCCTAATGCCGTTGGAGCTCTTATCTCTGGCCGGTAAGCTGCATGCTTCCAAGCATGACGATGCATATGTTAGCCACTCCGAATTATTTTCTGTCCACGGTTTTTTGAAACCTCGTTCCCCCCTTCCTGTTCTGAAAATTCAATCTTCTGACATTCCAAAACAATCCAACAAAATCTTTGCTTCAGTAGTGGCGACTGGCACGCTACTTCCTTCGCCATCTACCACATCTGTCTTTCAGAGTATTCCTAAACAGGGAACTTACCAGGCCATAAAAATTAACAATGAAATTTACCAATCCATACTTGCTCTTTGTTAGCACTCTTTAATTGCGCGAGTCGTATTGGGTGAAGGAGAGTCCCCTTGGCTTCTTGCAAAGCTAAAGGAAAAATTATCGTCAGTTTGGCATATCGAGGAGAACTGGCGTCTGTTTTTGCTTGGCTAAGGATTCTACCATATTCTTCTGCATTCAGCTGCCGCAAAAGATTACATCTGGAATCGTGGATCTATTTTGCTCAAACCTGGTATACTTCATTTGCAGCAATAGACACCAAGGTTCGATCCTTATAAGGAAAAAACAACATCAACTCAATTATGGGTTTGGTTTTGTAGGCTTCCTTGGGAGATATAGGATTCGCAAATCCTCATTGATATTTCATGCGACATCGGCACTCCGATTCGTGTTGACCAGGCTACTCTTGAAGGTGATCTTGGGCATTTTGCCCGCATTCTGATTGACATAGACTTGGCAAACCCTTTACAGCATTTGCTTATGCTAGAATGTAATGGAGCTCTTTTTGACATAGACGTTATCTACGAAAATTTTCCTAAATTCTGCCGATCTTGTAACTTTATTGGTCATGGAGCAGCTAACTGTGAAAAAGTTAAGACTCGCAGGCTCCTAAAAAACTTGATCAGACTTGAGAGGTTTGCCAGGAAGAAAATCCAGAGGTCGCTCTCGGGCACAATGAGTTTGGTGTCCAAAATGCAATTCTAGCAATACCATTCCGGTCAATACAGCCTTCGCCCACCTGAAGGAAACTGTGGCTCCACAAATCTCAGATATTCCACATATTGAACCAACCATTGGGACCTCTGTTAATGTTGTCGATGCTTCCAAAATTGATGTTGATATTGCCAACAAGGCTGCTATTGTTTTAGCCGGGAATGTTGATAGTGTTAATAACGATTTTGTTGTTTCTTCTGCTAAGAATGACAGGAATGACAAAGATAATGAACCCGCTATTTCAGGAGATGTCTCTATTCATCAAAAGGTAGCGTCAGCTGAAATGGATGCTATCTCAAAATAGACACAGGCTGATCTAGCCGAATTGGACAACTCTAAAAATTGGCAGGTTGTATCTGATCGGAAAAAGAAGAAAGGTAAATCTAATGCTCCTGTTTTAACAAGAAAACAACCTCAAACTAGGTCTGTCTCTAATGTCTCTTCCCCATGAATATCCTATATTAGAATTGTAGGGGTTTGGGAAACCCCAATACATAAAGAGCTTTGTTTAATTTTTGTAGTTCTCATAGGCCATCCTTTGTATGTCTTGCTAAGCCAAAGGTGGCTTTTGATTCTATTGATAGTAGTTTTTAGCGTTCTTTAAAGTTGTCCTTTGTTGTTGCTTCTCTCCTGGACTCTCCTACTTTATGATTGCTTGTAAATGATAATTTGGGTGCAGGGAATGTTAATGTTTTCTCAAGCTCTTCTCAATATATCACAATTGAGTGTTAAGTGAACTTATAATCTCAGTTTGTCACTTTTATCTATACATGTCCTCAGTTCGGTGAGAATTGGAATATCTTTCTTCCTTGATTAATGATAATTAGTTTTTGATTGGTGATTTTAATGCTTATTTTGGTGCGTATGAGAAGCTAGGTAGCCCCCTTAATGCTCTCTCTTGTCAAGATTTTATTTCAGCCATGAATAATTGTGCTTTGACATCTCTTGATACAAAGAGTTCCCTTTATACCTAGACTAATAACAAACGTGGTATTCACTGAGTTGATATCCGTTTGGATCATGCTCTTTGCACTGATGCTTCTTTCCAGAACTGGAATTCCATCGAGTGCCATACTCTTGCGCGCCATTGCTCTGATCATAACCCTCTTTTGCTTTCTTGTTTGAATTCCGCTTTAGGTCCTCGTCCTTTTCGGTTTATGTCCATGAGGACGTCTCATGATGATTTCTTGCCTGCAGTTGATAATTTTTGGCGCTCTCTTTCTATCTCTGGTAATCCTATTGCTATTATTATGACAAAATTGAAGCTTCTTCGGGCTTTTTTGTGTGCTTGGAATAAAAATACTTTTGGCCATGTTGACATTCTTATTTCCCAAGCCAAAAAAAATTTGCTTTCTATTCAGAATGAAATCGAGCTTCAGGGTTTCTCCGAAGATTTACATAAGTAAAAGCTTAATGCTAATAATTGTCTTGCTATTCACTTAGCTCGCAAGGAATCTCTGAATAATGACAAGAGCCAAATTATATGGTTAAGAGATGGTGACCAAAATTCAAAGTTTTATCATGGTCTTCTTGTTCGACGTCGTGCTCAAAACATTATTGGTAATTCTATGATGATTGATGGTTCTTTGGAGAATGATATAATGCTCATTAAAAATCATATCATTTCATATTTCGCTAATTTATTCACTTCGGATTTAGCTCCTAGAGACTTCTCAGGAATTCAGGATGTAATTCCAAGGTTGGTTTCAGAGGCCGAAAACAACATGCTCACTATGATGCCTTCTAATGACTGCATTCGCTCTGTGGTTTTTGAGATGGATCCTCACAGTGCACCTGGTCCAGACGGCTTCATGGGTCTTTTTTTTCACTCTTGTTGGAATATTGTTGGCTATGATTTATGAATATTGTTGGCTATGATTTATGTATTTTTATTTTATTCATATAAAAGATACTATTTTTAATTCAAAATTACAATTTTAGTAAATTTTCTATTTTAGCAATTATACTTTATTTATTCACCTTTAAGTTAAGATTGTAGTTCATCTTTAGGCAAATAAAATTTTTTCATAAATTTACTTTTAATTTTTCTATCAAACATTAATAAAAATTTTAGAACTAATAAAAAATACTATATTATAGCATCCAATATTACAACTTTAATAGAACTATAATTTATTATAATTTTAATAGTATTTTTTTTTAAAAATATCATATGAAAAGTTTAAATTATCCTCTTACAGAAATTAATCTATTCAACCTATAATATCTATTTGTGTTAACAAAAAGATATAAAAATAATTAAAACACAAGTTTGAGTTTTTTATTAAATTTTAATAGAATAAATAAAAATAACAAAAAAAAATATTGTTTTATTAACTTAATATAAATATTACTCCAAAAAAGATTCTTTTAAGAGAAATTTTAATCAAATATGAATATATTTGTTATGGTCACTTTTTTGAAGGTCAATGATAAAAGTAGAAAAATATCTCACTAGTAGATGAGATTGATTAAGAGGAATGATTTCCAAACCATTTCAGAACCATTTAAAGCACTAAAACCTTACCCTATCACTTAATCAAACCTTACCGAGACTAAACAAACATCAAATAAACCTTTGACAGACGTTGTTTGGGGATGTTTCAATGATTGAGAGCGAGAGAATCTTTGTTGAGTTTCATTTGTCGAGTCAATTAGTAGAGTCTTAACAAAGGACTATTTGATGTCTGTTTTTCAGATTGGTTTTCGTTCTGAGAGCTTTGGTTTAACCTCAGAAAGCTTTAGGATAAAAAGTCAAACTTTGGTTAGTAGACTTTTCTGGAGGTTAACTTAGACTCCTGGAGTCAAATTTCAATTTGAAACTATCTTTTAAAATTATAGTGTGTTCGTAAGGCCCATTTGGCAAAAAGTCAAAATTTTAACCACCGACGGTCAATCCAGGTCCCACACATGTATTGAAATAAGACACATATTTCTAGAAGTAATGACCAAGTAAAAAATATTCTAGGACATGTGTCACTTAAAGAATAAGACATGTATATTCTTTTGTCTTTAGTTACCTAAAAGAGCCCATTTTGATGTCACTTAATTACATCACTTATCATAAGGGTTTTGTATATAAATAGTAGCTTTAAGGAAGCATTTTAGGGAGAAGAGCCAATTATAAGAGAAAGAAAATTGTTGGAGCAAAAATTAGAGAGAAATAAAAGAGTGAAAAATTAGAAAAACCTAACTAAAATAATGCTCACTTGAGCTCTTTTTAATTTCTTACCCATTTCTCTCTCCAAGCTCTACTAATTTTCGAACCCAAACACAATCCCTAACCACCTGTAAAATGTCTCAATTCCCAAGCACAAAAATCAAACCATAAACAACTTTCCATTAACCTAATATCAACCCTCAAACAACCTTAGTACACACTCACATCTTTTACTTTCAATCTCACATTTTTAAATCAAATCTTTATTTTATGTGAATTTAATCTCATATTCCAAGGCTAAAAACTTTATAAAACTCATTTCTCTTCTTCCTGGATCTTTATTCTTCGGATTGGGGCTTTGATTTTTTATTCAAAATGTTCATTTTTCACCCTTGTTCTGAATAGCTGAAATTGACTGATGAATAGCCAGGTCGCTATTCACTTCCTAAAACTGGCTAAAGGCCTTAAATTTTGGCTACAAGCCTCTTCCAGACTAGCCAATGACATGCTAAAACTAGCTACATAGGCCCTTGGTCTAGTTCTTCATCCTTCATGCTCTAAAGTGACTCTAATGATGGTCCTAAAGACTCTTCTTCATCTAATGATGGTTATACATCATCAAAATGAATCTCAATGGTCTTAGGATGATTGGATTTAACATTTTTCTTACTTATTTTCAAGGGATAATGACTTTTTTAGTCCTAAAAGTATAATGGTTTTAACAAATCAGTCCTAAAAGAAATTTTCTTCACATGTAGGTCCTTAAAATTTGTAAATTATTCCCGCTAGTCGTAGTCTATTATGTTGGACGAAAATTGTTGAGATGGACTTCAGACCTCAATTGCCACATAAACACACCCAATCCACTTGGTAGCCACCTCATCATCATCATCATCATCATCTTCTTCTTCTTCTTAAATAATAGCTCCACCTCATGAATTTGAACCAAGCTCTGTTTGTTTGGAAAAATGGTTCAGACCAACCAGTCCAACCACTACTCTCATCATCATTTGAAGTCTCCTCTCCTGTAATCCTTTGCCTATTTTCCCCCTCTTTATCTAACCACAAAGACTAACCAGTGGCCCTATCTTCTCCAATTCTTGGACCATCTCCATTCCAAAAGTGCTTAAACAATCTAAATTTATTGTGCTCACTTAGGAGTATAGACAGACAAAACAAACTAAATTCAATTTCAGCTTGAAATAAAGCTGTGGCCTAATAAATACATTAACCAGTCCTAGTTCTAGCTTAATTATTAAAAAACATCCTACGAAAATTAGTAAATTAAAATGAGAAGCTATAAATAGTGCACTACCATGACCCATATGCCTCTATCTCCATTATGGCTATTTATTATCAACTTTGTAGCTAACATGGAAGTTGTTTTCCTATAATAAAAAGAACATTTTTTTTTGAAATGACTTATTAGTCCTTTGACTATAAACAAATTTCCCAAGCTGTCACAAACAATATAAGAGAAGACTAATATTATCTCGAAAGGCCAAAGAATTGATTCCAAAAATGTTCACTAACATTTGATGTATGGTTGTTTCTGAATGTATGGTTGTTTCTGAAGGAGAAGAAGATGAAAGTATCTTTTTTCAAATAATCTGCTATGTGCTAGCAAAAACAATATGGTATTGCATTAAATTCATGTAAAGATACTTATAATTGCCAATATAATAAGAAAAATTGAACTAAAACCTGCCTAAGCTGCATGTTGCATGCAGTAGATAGAGCTTGGATTGCATGTGCATAAATTTTCCTTATCTCTGAAACCTTGAATCTGGAAAACTTCTTTAGAAAGATGTGCAAGTAGTCTCTCCATAACTTGGTGCTTCCTGGATGACGCATAAGTATTTATTCCCATCTTCCATTCAATATATCAGTGATGTCACTGCTCTGATAAGCCTTCAAAAGAGCAACAAATAGTTCCTCATTATCAAGGTTCAGCTCAACAGCCTTTTCCAATATGCTAATCTTCTTCTCAAGCATTTGCAAGTGAGCACATTTTTGAGGTTGCATATTGGTAATCCGATCTTGAAACTTTATGAAATCCAACCATACTTTTTCATCATGACAATGTTTTCTAGTTAAGATATTGAATTTTTGTGTCATGTATAGCATTTCATCTTCTGAAGACTCTTCAATAACTAATGCCCTTGGGACTAATCCATGATCAACATCTCCTCTAGATACTTGAGTTTTTAAAAATGGAATTAAATCATCCGAAGTAATGACCATAGGTTGCTTAGGTGCAAGAAGCCGAAGGTGCTTAAAGTTCTTATGGGATTCAAGAACAACATTCTTTGTAGATTAATACTGACCATTTCCTTAGATTGATTGGTTCATATTTCCTTAGGATCCTTTTTTGTCTTCTTATAGAAAAAGGAAAAGGATTTATTTTTATAATATAGAAAGCAAGCCATATTTTTTTTAAAGTTGATTTCTTGTCCAAAGAAAAGAACCTCTGTCTTTCTTTCTATGAATTTTATTTTATTTGGTCATGTGCAACTATTAAATTACCTTTCTCTGAATTAGATGCAATATCAATATGTTTTTCTCTTCTTAATGTGATTTGATAGCCTTTGATTATCATGCTCTACTTACTTCCTATGTTATATACAAGTATGGCAAAGGAGCACTAACGGGTTACCTAAACATCATCAGCTTAAATCCAAAAGGAAGTGTTTAACTTGGATCTTCGCGGTCAGTGGCCTTTGCATATTGTTTTACATTTTTGGAGCTTGGCAGACAACTGCTCCTCCCATCAATTGATTTGAGGTCTCAAATAAAGTCAACTACGATGGAGGAAACAACATTAGAAGAATCGGCAAATGGGTTGAATTTATCTTTAGAGCTATCAGTACAATTTTTGTTGAAGCAATTGCAGCGATTCTAGCTACACCTCAAAGCAGTTGAGGATGATTGCTTCTCGTTTCTATCTTCAATGAAATTCTGATCTATTTTGCCAAACAAACAGAGCTTGGTTCAAAGTCATAAGGTGGAGTCATTATTTAAGAAGAAGAAGAAAAAGAAGAAGAAAAAGATGATGATGATGATATGGTTACCAAGTGGATTTGGTGTGTTTATGTGGCACTTGAAGTCTGAAGTAAAGTGGGGTCGTTTTGTCCATCTTAGCAATTTTCGTCCAACATAACAGACTAGGACAAACGGGAATAATTTTAAAAATTTTAAGGACCCATCTGTTAAGGAAATTTCTTTTAGGACTAATTTGTTAAAACAATTATACTTTTAGGACTAAAAAAGTCGTTATCCCTATTTTCAATTTCAAAACATTTTTCTTTTGTGAATAACTCTTGTTCTGAAATATCTTCGTCTTCTTATTCTTCTTTGATTTGATCTTGGTTTTTGGTTGATAATAAATATTGAGTTGTTTGCTTTGCGTTTGTGATTATGATTATGTGTTCATGCTTCATTTCTTTGCTAGATTTGTGTCCTATTTCCTTGTACATGTGGTTAAAATATATGTGAAGTTGTGTTTTTATTGTCTATGAAATTATTTGTATTGAATATTTAATTATTGTTATGATCTTTATATGTACATCTTTGCTTTGGTCTTTACTGATAAATATGTGAAATTCTTGAGTTTAATTTGGGTATATTTATTTTGATTGTGATTTTATGTATTATATGTGGTCCTAGAAGTGCTAAGAGACTATTGTTGGTTGAATTGATACTTCCAAAGGACTAATATTTAATGTTTCTTTTTCTATTGATTTATTGCATTCTAAATTGCTTTTTGTTTAATTTCTTTTATGAATATGTGCATATTATGTGATGTATTATATTTTGTGTGCCCATTTATAATATTTAATTAAATTAAAATCTCAAAAACAATTGTCTTATTCTTTTTAAATTCTTTATGATGGTTGTTGGGATTAAAGAAGGCAATAATTAGTTGTGTGAATTCAATCTATCCAAGGTATAAGATCCATATTTTAAAGCCCAACACGATGGATTGTCCACATCATAAATTAAAGGCTTTAATATGATTAAATAATCATCACAATAAATTTGTTTCTTTGGCCTATTTTAGCACTTTTTGCTTCCATTTCCCATTTTACCTATTCATTCAAGTATTATTGTTTAATTTTATATTTTTATTTATTATTTCAAATATTTTCCCTTCATTTCAAATTTTTATAGTTTTTAAGTATTTTTTATCCTTTCTTATCTTTGAAGTAATTTTTACTTTTATTCATCTTTGTTTTATCTTTTTCTTTTTTTTTAAAAAAAAAATTATCTTCTTAAAATAATGGTCCCAAATCTTGGTGCATGAGGACCAGATAAAACAAGAGGAGCCTACTGGAGTGTTTGCCTTTGTAAACCTTCATTCTCTGTACTTCTTTTACATTATAGTCTTTGTTTAATTCATTCCCCTTTTGGCATGATGTAATTAGGATTGCATGCTTAGAAGTTCTCATAACATGCTTAGAAGTTCTCATGACATGTATACCATAAATTTACCATGTTGTGCCATGATTGTGTGTCATTTTGACTACATGACATGTAGTTATGCCATAATTCATCCATCACTTTTATCATGATCATGCATCATTAAATGAAGTATATTTATGTATCATATTTGTTTATTCATTAATGCTTATATGTTATGTCATGCTTATGCATCATATTATATTGGTATAGTGTACTTGTGTGAATATATTATGGTTGCATTTGTATGTAATGGTTGATCCAAAATTATACATATTTTATGGAAGTATTGTGTTAACTAGTAAGGTCGGCCTTCCTACTGGCATCAACAATATTCTTAAAAGAAATTTTCAGGCATCGGTAGATAGGACAATCAAACTTGAAAGGAAAAATATTGATTAACCCACTACTATCGAACAGTCAAGAGACTAAAGATGAGAGATAAGTGGCTTGCCTTCCTCAGGATTAACTATCTTGGATGAATGTCCATGAGTATGAACTAGATGTATTAAGATCTTAATGCCATAGGTCAACATTCTTGTTCGCTAAAGCCTCATTTTTCTATTATCCTAGATAAGGGTAGGTAGCTCAAAGTAAAAACTTTGGCCACAACCAGTGTTATCTATGTGCTTATACTATGATAGTTAAGCAATTATATCTAGGGAACTGAGTAAGATATGCAATAAAAAAAAGTCTAGATATATCAGTTTGAGGTATGAGTATAGTGAAACACTTTATCTAATTGCTAAAATTATTATAATTTATGTAAAGGATAACAACATTTTAGTCTTAAAAGTTATATAGCTTTTACAATTAAGTCCTGAATACTTAATTTTTATTAATCAAGTTTATAGATTATTTTAAAAATTAATCATTAGTCCTATTTTGTTAAATACAATATAATAAACATGTATGAAAGGATATTCCTTATGTGGCATCCTTATCATCATTATACCATCCACCTTAGCTCCCCATGTTATCTATCCAGCCTAACTCTCTAGCCACTTCTTCATTCCATTTCATTTCTTTAGCCAAAAAGAAAATGGCTACATAACATTACTAAAGAAAAGGCTATAGATTTACTCAAGCTCTCCATTACTCCTCACCTTAACTTCATCGTAAAAACACATTATTTTAGCTGCTTTTACACCTCCCATCCTCATCTCCAAAAACATCATCATTTCATCCTCCATCATTGATGTAGCCAAGGTACCAAGCAAGCCAATCAAGCTAAATGATCCTTTGCATTATGAGAGACCAATGACAAGAGCAAGGACCAAGAAGTTCAAATAAGCATCGACTTCATTTGTTCTTTATAATATGAAGAAAATAGTGGATCCAACCTTAAGTGCAAACATGGAGCCAAGTGATGAAGAATTTAAGCTAGTTAGCTTGATTTCATATTTTGGGTCTTAGTAGCATACTTCGGTATTTTGGCCATAACTTTTGCTATAGGAGTCTGATTAAGGTGATTAAAAATGATATGGAAAACTAAGAAAAAGAGACACAACTTTTATGCGGACCATTTTTTTATGATTCGATCGTCTTTATTTTGACACAGCTGTGTCAAACATCTGACACAGCCGTGTCTGATTCCAATTCTGTCCAAACTCTATCGCATGAACCAGACACAGTCGTGTCACCCTTTTGACATAGTTGTGCTTGATTGTAATATTTTCAAGTATCAGAGTGACATAGTTGTGTCATTTTTTTGATATAGCCGTGTCAGACGTCAGGTCAAAATTCCTTATTTTTTCTTAGTTTTCCTTTTTGATGTTTAGGAAGTTTATTT
This sequence comes from Mallotus repandus, assembly GCA_949671775.1. NCBI lineage: Eukaryota > Viridiplantae > Streptophyta > Magnoliopsida > Malpighiales > Euphorbiaceae > Mallotus > Mallotus repandus. Next base: position 2,006 of record CATIWM010118780.1, on the reverse strand, counting down.
GTTTCCAACTTTATTTCTTATTAGGTTTACATTATAAATAGCCATCATAGGGCTGTAAACAAAAGATTATTTAGGTTGTTGAATTATAATTAATTAAGAGAGAATTTTCTCAACTTTGTTCTCTTGAAACCTTACAAGTTTACTTGGATAGTTTCATTTATACCTTTCACTACAATTGCTAGGTTAGATTAAACCTAGAGTTGTGTGATTGTTAATCTTTTAATAACTAGGTATTTTGCTTCAATTTAATAAGCAAGGGGTCTAGTTCCATCAATAGAACCTATCCTTGATGATCTTTGGGCTAATATTTAAAGTTGGATGTGCATTCTATCTCTATAATAGGTAGGGTTCATATCAGTTTGGTATCAGAGCCAAACTTCAAGGTTTGGTTACATATCCTTCAATTTTCATTCATAAATATTTTCTTCTTCGTCTTCTCAATTCCTCTTATATTTAAAAAAAAAAGAAAGAAATTAGAAACAAAAACAATTAAATAAAAAAATTGAATTGTTGTTTTGTTTATTCAAAGGGTTCACAAAAAAAATTATCAAAGACCCTTACTTGATTTCTGCATCTATCAAAAAAAATTGCTACTTGATTTTAAATTCATAATTGTGTTGTGGTTATGATTGTGGGTTTAGAAATCAGCTTTGGTTTCTTTTATTAATTGTTGTTGTGTGCGTTTTCTTGGCTTTTAAGATTAGGTAGTTCTTGATTTTTTTAAGCTAAGTTTTGTTCACTTACTTATTTTCTTATTTTATTTGAATCGTGAATTGTCACTTTGAATTTTAAGTTTAATTTGATTTTATGATTGTGGAGTTGGGTTGATTGAGCAATTCTTGAAGAATTTGCATTAGTTGCTTTCGAACTGAGATTGAGGAATTTGATTGGTAAAAGGCAAGAGTGGTAAGCTCAAAAAAGAGTAAAAGCCTTATTAAGTGAAACACGAGTGTGACTGACATTAAAATTGAGTGAAACACATGAGGGAGTGTTTTGTGAGGTTTTGTTTTGCTACTAATGAATTCTTGTAGGAAAAATTAAAGCAATGGCTAAGAAAGGTGAAGAAATTCCCAAATAAAAGTTGAATATGAATTCCCTGAGCCAACTGTTTGATAGGTTGAGGATGGGTTTGGCTACTTAAATTGGAGACCTGGTGGACCGAATGGATAGGATGGAGTCAAGCTATCAAGGAGATGCTAGTGCAACCAATACTATAAACCATGGGAGACATGATCAAAAGGATGATGAACAAGCATCAATATTTGGGTAGAAATGGGCATACAAAAGTTGATAGCAACTTGGGGACCATTAAGATGAAGATTCCAAGCTTTCAAGGCAAGGTTGGTGCCAAAGCCTACTTGGAGTGGGAGAAAAAGGTGGAGTCCATCTTTAACTACCATTGTAGACGGCGGGGTTTAGCGCGCGCCCAAGTTTATTGCAACCGCGACACTGTTTGAGCTCAGGGCTCTAGGGAACACACTAACCACTGTCACAAAGACATTGCATGGAGATGAGGAGTCGCCACCCAGGGTAATAACTGGGACAAATTGAAAGTGGTGGTAACTCGATTCTCTAATACAAGCTAGCACCACAACCAGGAGTTCTGGATATGGAATGCCAACTTCTTTTAGTCTTGTGTTCATTTAGATTTATTTTATTAATTATTATTTATTCCCTAATTACATGCAATTTCATTAAACCCTAATTTAAACATTCATATAACCCTAAGGCAACCAATCAATGTCCCTAAATCTAAACTATATTTTAATTTAAGTTAACTAAATCTACATATTTTAATTACAAATGAAAATGAAACAAAAAATGGGCCTACATTTTGATTAATTAGTGAACCTAAATCTATTGTTTTTAATTTTAAGAATGGGCCTAAAATTGGAAAAGTCCTATTTTCGACCGGAAATACAGATTTCCGGTCGGAAATTTGTATTTCCAATCGAAAATACAGATTTTCGACTGGAAATCTGTATTTCCAATTCAAAAAAAAAAAA
>CATIWM010118755.1:0-15768 GCA_949671775.1 Mallotus repandus | reverse complement strand
AGACAGCGACCTGAGTCATAGAACCAATATTGATTTGTAGCATAGTGTCATGAGGTCAGAGTTTTGGCGCAGGGACAATCCCCATGCGGCACCTTAGGCCTCCCGCATACCTAAGGTTAAGCCTTGATCCATCTCCGATGCTCACTGGTTTTGCCCTCCCATGGGCTCATCAGGGGAGTGGGGACAGCTCCCGACCAGTGTGGTGCCTGGATGGCACGCCCATCCGAAGAATAGACGACCACCTATGACACATACTCACACCCTTACGCCGCCCCACATCCCACGTTAAGTCTAACCAACAAGCATCTCGCGCATTCCTGCGTGTCATGACTAATGGTCTGTGACATTCTTGTACGGTCTGTGACATTCTGTGACATTCCGTGCCACTCAATTCATGCACGTCCTCGTGCATGTCGAGGAAGACTCCTTCCCTTTCTTCTTAGTTGGCCAGAATTTTTGTGCGCAAGTCCCTACCTACTCGCCCTCGCGTGTTTGAGGCTATGATCCACTTGCAATTACCCCCACTGCTTAGGGTGTGCCAGCGCAGATACGAGTGCTTGGTGAACTTTCGCTGCAGCTTCCTGCCTACTCGTCCTCATCTCAATCTCTTTGTAGAGGACCCACTTGCGAACACCCCTACCCACATAAGGGTGCGAGCATCCTCGCTCGTCCACATCCTCGGGACCTGCCAGCGTGGTAAGAGCGCTTGGCCAACGCACAGCTAGCACACATCCGGCTATGATACCATTTGTCATGGGGTCAAAGTTTTGGCACAGGGACGATCCCCATGTGGCACCTTAGGCCTCCCGCATACCTAAGGTTAAGCCTTGATCCATCTTCGATGCTCACTGGTTTCGCCCTCCCATGGGCTTATCAGGGGAGCGGGGACAGCTCCAGACCAGTGTGGTGCCTGGATGGCACGCCCATCTGAAGAATAGACGACCACCTATGACACGTACTCACACCCTTATGCCGCCCCATATCCCACGTTAAGTCCAACCAACAAGCATCTCGCGCAGTCCTGCGTGTCACGACTAACGGTGCGTGACATTTAGCTGTCAATTGATAGTGCCTTTTGTGACACAATCAACACAGAAGCTCTTAGGGTGTAGTGCAGATACCAAAGAAATTGTATCTGAGGATGGATGCCTTCCACTCTTTAATGAAAAGGTATGGTTACTATTCCTGTTATGTGACTTCTATTTTGTTATTCATTCTGACATATGTTTGTTTAAATAGAATTTTATGAAAAGTCTAAGATTAACTTAGTTGATTGAGAAAAAAGAAGAGAAATTTAAAAAAACTAGTCATTTCTTAACCTGTTATATTCTACATCTTGCTTGATGTTCTTTACATTATCAATACATGAATTCCATTGACAATTTATTTCTATATTTTAAGCGGATAAGGTTCCCCAATTTGGCAGATCTAAGATTGTCTTCCATCAGGGTGGAGAAGATATGGTGCAGCCGACTTATAGAGTTATCTCCATGCATTCAGAAACAAACAACTTTTAAAGTTGATGGCTGTAGGAATTTGAACTACTTATTTTCGTCTTCTATGATTGAACATCTTTCACAACTCAAAAAGCTTGAGATATGTGATTGTAACTCTATGGAAAAAATAATAGCTGCACAAAGATTTGGAGAAGGAGAGGTGATGACCAACTTCTTGTTTCCAAAACTAGAGTTCTTAAAACTCAAAAGTCTTCCAGCAGTGATTAGTTTCTGTACTAGTAACTTGATTAAATGTCCCTCCTTGAAGGTACTGCTGATAGAAGGATGTTCTCAGCTTACAACAGTTGTTTCCAATTCCATGAATACAGATGTAGCATTCAACAATGAATCTGCACAAACAAACTCAACTCTCTTTGATGAAAAGGTGATTTGTTTTGCTTCTAGTGCTCTAGTTTATCCTTCTCAGGAGTCATATTTTCAATTTTGTTTTTATTAGAAGTTTCCCAGTTTGTCTGCATGTTAAGATATATCTGAACTTTACCTTTCAAAACTATAGGTCCTACATTAAGATATCTAATTATATGTTTAGTTCCCAATATTTGGCATGTTGCTAACCATGACAATGGAAATTGATTCCAGGTTGCATTTCCTATGTTGGAGGAGTTACATATTAAGTACTTGCTTAAGTTGAAGAAGATATGGCATGATGGAATCCAAGCAGAATCTTTCTGCAAATTAAAAGTGCTAAAGGTTGACCATGTCAGAGAATTGTTAAAGGTTTTTCCATCAACAACGCCAAGAACATTCCAAAATCTAGAGTCATTAGTTGTGAAGAATTGTGATTTATTAGAAGATGTGTTTGATCTCCATGTAGAAGCTGCACAATTGAGAGCTTTGGACTTACAAAACCTCCCGAATTTGAAGCATATATGGAGTGAAGATTACATAGGAAATCTCTCATTTGATCAGCTACATTCCATGCATGTTTGGGATTGCCTGAATCTGAAAAGTCTCTTCCCAGCCTCAGTTGCTAGAAATCTAAGAAGACTGGAAATGCTTGATGTAGATCCTTGTGGGCTGGAAGAAATCATTTCCAAGGAAAAGTTAGAAACAATTCCTAAATTTGTGTTTCCTCGACTCAAGTCCTTGGACCTTTGGAGATTACAAGAACTGAAGAGTTTCTACTCTGAAACTCACACTTTAGAATGTCCATTGTTAGAAAAGTTGATTGTGTACCACTGTGAGAAACTGAATATTTTTGATTCAGAACCACAAGAAACACATGCAGGGAGCCAGCTAGCTATTCAAGTTCAGAAACCACTTTTCTCTTTTGGAGAGGTATGGCTGCTACTGTATGCATCCTATCTTGGAGGTATCAATTTGTTTTGCACCATTATTATATGAGGTGCATAAGGGCAGCGTAGATTGCTTCACTTTGTTTGTCATACAACAAAATGAAATTGAACCCTTGTCCTGTTTTCTGACTGAAAGAAATACCCTAAAAAATCTATGTTACCTAAACTCTTGTCCATGGAATGTTAGCTTTAAATTTGTTTTGTATCTCTCTAATTTCCAGGTTGTGCCCAACTTAGAGGAATTAGCATTAAATGCCAAGGATGCCACAATGCTAAGACACGATCATTTTCCAGCAGGCCTTTTTCACAAACTACGAACTCTTCACATGCAATGCATTTATGATTCTTCAGCAGGTTTTCCTTTCCAGCTTCTTCGTGAATTCCAAAATGTGCATAAACTTGTTTTAAAGCATTCTTACTTCATAGAGCTGTTCCCATACGCTATTACTGGAGAGGATGCAATTGTTCTGGAAGAGATTCAATTCCTGAAACTTGATTTCCTTCCTCATATGAGGCATATATGGAACCAAGATTGTCAACCTGGCAAAATTCTTCAAAATCGTCAAACTCTGGAAATATGGAGTTGTCATGGATTGGTTAACCTGACACCATCTTTGGCATCTTTTGAAAATCTTACAACTTTGGACGTGTGGAAATGTCAGGGATTAATCAACTTATTTACAATCTCTACTGCAAAAGAGATGGTGAATCTCGCCAAAATGACTGTAAGAGAAAGCAATGTGGTCACAGAAATTTTAGCAAATGAGGGAAATAGATGCCAGTTTCAAAGTGAGATAATTTTTTGCAAATTGGTAACTCTAAGGCTTCTTAATTTAAGTAGCCTCACTAGCTTTTTCCCATCAGCAAGTTGCACAATCAAATTTCCATTTTTGGAAGTGGTGATTGTGACACAATGTCCCAAAATGGCAGTCTTTTCCCAGGGAGATTTAAGCACACTAAAGCTCCAAAAAGTCTATTTAACTGAAGAAGGGGATAAATGGCATTGGATGAAGGATCTTAATACCACAATTCATCAATTTGTATATAGGAACGGTATGTGTTGTTTTAGTAAATTTGTTTTCCTTTCTGAACTTGAATACATCGTTTGTATCTTATATTCATTTTATCTTCAAGCATGGATAAACATGACCTATAATGTCTAATCTGGCTTTGCAATCAACCAGTAGATTTCTGCACTTGACAATCATCTTTCTAACTGCACTTATATGAACAAAAATACAAATTGCACTTGGTTTTGCTGGGCAATTGTGAACTTGTTCCTGACTCTTTGAAGTAACTCTGACCTATCCCACTGAATTTGAATCCTACACAATGTAATTAGTGAATTGAAGCTTATATTAAGAGAGCAAATATGATGATTAATATGGAATAGTCCTGTCTACCAAGGGATATATATACTTACATTGAATAGTTGTCAAATTAAATTTTTGCAATGTATGCTTGTGCCATATATTATTCGTGTGATGATATTCTACAGCTACATTTAGTATTTACATGACCAAAAAATTGATTGGAAGTGACAATGAGTTGCGTGCTTGAACAGTGAATCACTAAAATGAGAGAACGGAAAATAAGTTAATCTTAGTGTTCTTGAATTCATTATTCTTTCAAATAAGTCATACTGTAGGGAAGATTTTTTAAGAAAATGTGAATTATCAAATGTTATCATGTGCCCAAAAATAGCCATAAAAAATTTTGTTTCATAATGCATATTGATACTGACCGTACCAAGTTGGTAAACCAATAGTTGAAAATACCCTTTGTCTTGAATATGTATGATCTCTCTATTGATTGTACTTGGAAGGTGCTTTAATGCTTTCTACCCTCTAACTGCAGAAAACACAACCATCTGAAGTCAGAACATGAATGATACAGCAGTCATTTGCATGCAATGAGTTGCAAAATGTCTTTCATGTTCAAACGCAATGAGGTTTCCTTTCTCACAGTCCTTTGAAGTAGCTAGTTTTCTGCAGTGCTGCTGGAAAGACACTGCTGTTTCATGAGAGTTGCAACACTAGCATCTCATCTGAAATCCATTTTACAGGGATATTAATGTAGCGGAAGGTAATTAATTGCAAAAATCATTGATTCAAAGGAATACCGATTTGCAATCTTCAAAGCCCTATTGATTCTATCGAATTCTAGGGGATTTGGAATAAACAAAGTCTATAAATTTTATTAGAAATCAAAAGCCGTCCAAAACAAGGAGAAAAATAGGCTTATATACCAAAAGTAAACCCTAAATAAACTCCTAATAAAAGTAGGAAAAATTGCTAAAATAGGAAAACATTAATTCGAAGGCCCAAACGATCGAATTTGGCCAAAATCCATAGGAACATTTTATTAGCCACCGAAATCACTCAAATCGGACACTCGGAACTTCGCTTTAATTACGAAACTGCCACTGCCTATCTAATTTGTCTAAGAACTCCAAAGCTTGTTCTTGGACCACATCAGATATCCTTTTTCTTTTATTATCTTTTTTGTGATTTAAGGGTTTGTTTAGTTCAAATGAATTCCATAAAATTTTGTGGAACTCGTTTGCAAATCCAAGTAAATATGTTTGTTTAAATAAATTTAGAATTCATTTGGAAATGAATTCTATTTGAAATTCATTTGGAAATGAAATGAATTGCTTGGTAGAATTGAACCAAACAAGGGATAAGTGTGAGTCCTTGGTTTTATGCATGTTAATTTGTGTAGACATGCAGATAAGTTTGTACCCAACGTACCAATGAAAGAACTAGTGATCAAATAATGCTTTCATAATAATATTGAATTTTTTTCCCATGCAAGCTAGGAGCAAGTTGTTTGCAGTTTGTTCTTTCTATCTGTGCATTTAGAACATATAGACACAGGTACACCAAAGTATGAATGAGTACTTGACAGATTACATATTCTAGTCCTAGATATTATGATGCCAGTCTTCACAGAGCATAATCTCAATCTTATCCTTTTTATCCTATGGTGTGCCTAAATATAAATCTATGCTTCACCAAGCACTCTTATATCTTTTGCTTTCTAGTATCCTGTGTCAAATATACCTAGCCATTTTATATTATTATTGGCAGTATATGTAATCTACATTCAGGTATCTAGATGTAAGTGACAAGTTTTTCTGCCTTATATTCTATGATCGTGAAGGGTTAAACAATGAAATTGAAGGCATCTGGAAATTTTTAGTGTGCCCAATTCAATCTACTTGCATATGTAATTGGATTTAGTATTCACTGCTAAAGTCTTAATTTCATGTGTTCAGTTGTAAAATTTTTTAAGTCTGTTTCTATGGTATAATATAGTTTTAAGTTTTTCACTAGCTTCTCCTTGTTAATACGAATTAAGCTGACTGTAACATTGAGAAACTGTGTTCTGTAGTGGGTAATGTGCGAGGCATTAAAACTTACTCTGCTTATTAGAGTTAAGTACTAGTGTAACTTACTCTGCTTATTAGAGTTAAGTACTAGTGTAACTTACTCTGCTTACTAGAGTTAAGTACTAGTGTGAGTATGGTATGAATACTTCATGCAACTATTAACTCTACCTTGCTAATTTCCAACTAATTACAACTGAAACTTGAGTTAAAAATTAGGAACAGCCATAGGAACATTTTATTAGCAACTAAACAGAAATAAAATCCCACAAAATACAATTTCACTAGGCACTTGTTCATCATCAATATTGTTACAGAACACGTTCAAATGAAGGCAGCTAGGCATTAGTACACATCAGTGAAATAACATTCAAAAATACATCTTGTAACAGCAGCTAAGGATAAGGAAGTGTAGCAATATGGTTATGAGCAACAGTTCCAATCCATAGCTTCCCTTGTACCTCTCTAACTTCACTTACTAGCTTCATTACTACTCCCTTTGGATCCTCTAGAACTTCTAAGATTTCTCCATTTTCGTCGAATAGTGATACAACAGTGTACATCTTCATCCCCATCAATCTGGCTAAGATGCTCATTCGGATTGGTAATCTGAAGTAGATGCTTCTAATCCATGGTCTATGTGTAAGGATTTCTTGTGCTGGAGTCCTACAACAATCTATTGCTACCCAGAATTGCCCTTTGTCATTTGCTCTTACATTGTCTGGAAAACCTGGTAGGTTTGCAACGAGTTCCACCTTTCCGGTTTTTGGACCCTCTAGCCAATATTTCATTAATCTGCTATTGTTATCCACGGTTAGCAATAATCAGAAGTTAACCTGACTTCTAAAAGAAAATGACACTACTTAGTACTCGATGTCAGGATCCAGATCATGCTATAAAGAATATCTCACCCCCTAGTTTTTCTCTAGAATGATCGATGGTTTCTGCTAAACTTGACAAGGAATGAGAAAAAGTAGAGATGGGGTTCTCATTACCTGCAATTGGTGGTCTCAGTGAAGAGAAGGAACTTTTGGTCTTTGGATAATTGTACTCCATTTGGAAATGCTAAGCCTTCTAATACTATATGAGTAGTTTTCGTTGGAGGGTCATATCTTAGAAGCCTTCCAGTGGATTCTCCTTCTAGTAATATGAAGAAATGGTTCCTGAAAACCAATTGCTATCAAAAGACATGAAATGTAATTGAAATTACAGTGCAGAAAACATTAGAGAAACGGGTATAGCTTTACTTAAGAAGTAAGTTAGTTCACTCACACTCTGTCGTATCTCGTGCTAGTGTCTGTAAAGAAGATAGATCCATTTTCATGTATGTCAAGATCATTGGCAAAAAGTATTGGCTGCCCAGCAACTTGAGTGGCCAAAGGTTTAGCAAGTCCTCCTTCAGGTCCAACAACCATAAGGCCATAATAAGAATCAGCAACGTACAGATCTCCAGTCTTTTTGTCAAACCTCAGGCCAAGCGGACGACCACACCTTTTCTCATGCTTCCATTGCTTAGGTGTGGTTGAGTGAACTCCTCTAGCACAAATCTTCTCTGACCTTTCAAAACCAACTCCAAACGTAAGTATTACTATGTATAATGCTCATTTTTGTGCACAAAAAGGTCATGAAGCTAAAACACAACTTGTCAAGAAAAACTTAGTTTCTTAGCTTGCAGTTATAACAGTAATGTCAAATAAGCCTAGAATTCTATATGACCAAGTTGAAGAACTCACCAATTTGTGGTTACAATTGCAAATGTTTCCCATCCAACAGCCTCCCCCATCCATCTAACAACACGCCCGTCAGCTAGGCCTGTGTAAGGACCACGGCCGAGGCTATCAAACTCTAAGGATTCAGGGCCAAAAACTTCATTAACATACTCCAACTTCCCATTTCCTAATCGTCCTTCCTTATCTCTTGGCCAGTTTTCCATCACTTGCTTATAAGGTGCAACGCTATGCTCAACAGGCCGGAAGTCATGGCGACCGAGAGGTCCCATTTTAAAGGGATCCATTACAACAAGTCCTAAAGCTAGAGTAAGGAAAAAGAAAAGAGGGTGCTGAAACAAAATGCCATCTCTATGTAATAAGCTTTTCTTCTCCATCATGAGAATCTTGCTTAGAGAGAAAGTATGGTGAAGTCTTAAGAGCAATGAAATTTTTTTGATGCAGGTGGGGGATAAGTACTTAAGTTGTTAAGATTATTATATGATGGGAAGTTAGAAAGCATGAATTATTTGTGGTTAGAAGTAGGTTGTCTGTTGTTAGCCATGTTTTTCGCATTTTAGTCGTCTTCTTTGTTATTGTTGACAAGGAAATCAGCTAGTACAGAAAAGTGCTCATGATTTTGTCCTTAATTGTTAATCAAAGCATGAGCTTGCCTAAGTTGGGTCTTTTGGGGAGATCTGTCGGCTTATCGAAGGAAGTGGGTCTTTATATATAGAACTGCATGCATCGCATTGCTGTTATGGGTGAATAATTGAATCACTTGTAACTGGTAAATCCAGTAGCATGGACATACATTTAGTGCAATTGAGAAATGCCATTTATCTAAAGAAATGGAAAATGCTATTTTACAACTCTTGAGGTACACCTTTGCCATCGTTCAGATCCTTTCCGGATTGAATCCGGATTAATCGGATCTTACGAAATACTAAATATCGGATGCATCAAATGCCAAAAAAAGAAATAGAAAATGCTGTACTTATTCAGCAGTGGCACCACCAATATTTTTTTTAAATTTTTTTTTGTGAATTGTTGTGGTTTAAAAATTCTGAGTTGTGTTACAATAACTTGTGTTCTTGTTTCAGGTTGTAATACTTGTTTTGGAGGATATCACACACAAGATGCCTTTGAAACAAGCACCCCTTATGGTGACATTAATATGGTCCTATCTAGGTATCATTTTCCTTCCGAATTTAATGCTTCATCAATTTACATGTCCATGACTGACGAAGTCATTTCTCTTTGGCCAAATATTTTTTTTCACACCTGAATTTTATCATGTTGGTCTATTACACACTTTGATTTTTTTTTTTTTTTGTTACACGTACGAAGTTTTATCTTAGACCTACATCGTCCAAGTGAAACCATAAGATGGGGCGTGTTAAAAACACACTCTGACATTTATAAAAAATGACAACATGGACATACATGTCAGACCATTACTTAACCTTTTTTACATTTTTTTACAAAGTAATAAAACTTTTACTTTTTCTCTTTCTTCTCCTTCTTTTCCTTCTTATCCCTCCTGTTGTTTCTGGTTCACTTTCATATTTCTTAAGTGATTTTTGCCCATTTTTATGGCCAAAAATACCAAATCTTTTGTTTTTTAGTCGTGTAACATAGTTTGTTGGTGGATTTGAGTTTAAAACTCAAATCTAAATGGGTTTAATCCCAATCTAAATAATTTTTACAAGAACTGATCCTTCAATGGGCTATTGTCCTTCTAAACTAAGGTTAGCTACCCCATTAACACTTAACCAGACTTGAGATCATCTTCGTCAAAAAAAAAAAGAAAGGAGAGAAGTGGAAACAGGGGAGGCAGTGGTGAGCAGCAGAGGGGATGGTGAGTCCGAGTGCGTGTAGGGGGAAGAGAGTTCGTATTACTTGATTTTATTCTTAGAGACAAATGGTTGTGGTTTCCTTGCATTGAAGTTGAAGATCAAGGGAAATAGAGACAAGCAAACAAAAAAAAAAAAAAAAGAAGGGAAACAGACACTGATAAGAGTTTGGTGTGAAACTGGGTAAGTAAAGAAGAGGTGAAATGCTAATGATTTTAGGAGTTGATTCAAAACTTGAAGTGGCTTTAAACTTTACTACATGTGTTGATTAAGTAGAGTTGTAGACCCAAAAGTGAATGGAATCAAGTTTAAGATGAATCATAAACCAAGTTAATCTTAATCTTGGGTTGCATGTGGAGAGCTTGGAATTTTAGAAATAGTTGAATGATAGTTGTTATTGATTGCTAGGAATCGATCGGAGGCATAGAGAAGCGTCTGTCAAAGCAGCGAGGGGAAAAGGCAAAAGAAAGGCTTGACGGTGAGTGAACCTTCCTTCAATTCTTCTTCTTGTATTGGTCCTAAAGTTTGCTGCTGAACCTTTTTGTTGTCTACTGAAATTTTCATACTTTTGATGCTACTTCCCTTGTGGAAATCAATCCTAGGTTAATGGATTTTCCTCTTTGTTGTTCTTTTTGGGTGTTTGTATGTTTTGGTGCGGGTAGTATTCTACTTTTGTGATATGCTTTTGGTTGGTTGCTTGGGGTGGAAATTGAGGATAAGTTAAGTAAAATTGATCTTCAATGTTTTGGGTTGATGTTGATGCTTGAGATTTGTGTAATAAGTACGTTTACTTGTTTTTTTAGTATAGTGATACTGGCTTTTGGAAGTTTTGGATTCAAATTTGCTACGGTGATTGGTAGATCTTGAAATTTTGTAGCTTGTGTGTGCTTTTTGCATGTCCATATTGCTTTGTTGTATGAGCAATTTGATGCCGAGTTGAGAATGAATTGAAAATATTGAAGTTTATTCATTTGGGGTTGCTGCAATTTTGTTGTTAGATGTTAGCAGATGCCTGTAAAAGCTGGATTAACCTAGTGAACAAGGGGAATTTGAAGAGAAAGTGTTCTTGCTACTGCTGCTATTTTTTTTTAATCAAACTTTAGAGCCACTTCAGATGTCAACATATAATCCACGCGCCTTTAAGTGCTTGTCTATCCCGGCAACTCACATGTTTAATAGAAAAAAAAAATTGAATTATGGGTGATATAGATCCAAAATAAAATTTTATACAAAAAATAAAGTTAAAGTGTGTAATAGACCAATATGGTAAAGTTCAAGTATGAAATAAGGTATTTGGCCTTTCTCTTTCCTATACACATTTATAACAGTGACAATAATAATCTCTCTCTTAAACTGCAGAATTTTTTATTGTTATTCTTGAATCCAAAACCCTTTTAATTCTAACTCAACTATCCAATTGTTTCACTCAATAGTTTTGAATAATCAGAAAATTAATTTATGATTTTTAAAGGAATTTAATTATAGAAATATTAATAACATCTTCACAATCGATTGATGAGATTCATGAACAAATTCAAAATAAAATATTCCAACTTCATAAAGAAAAGTCACTAAAATTTCATAAAGGGTGTAAAGAATTTTTGAACGAAAAAAAAAAAAACATATCAATGAAATTTATATTTATTGAAATGAAAACTAACTACAATAAATAAAATAAAAATAATGAGAACAATTGACGATTTAAAAAAATTAATAATAACTAAATAAAAATTTTGATGAAAAATCCGGAGAAGAAAAAAAAAGAAAAAGAGAAGGCTGGTAAAATATTTTCTAAAAAAAAATCAAAAGTATTTATTGATTTAGTTCATCATTAATATTTTGTAGTAAATTGTTCATTTTTAACTTGTCATAAATTGTTAGTCTAGTCTAATTGGTAAGGTGGAGCTCCCTCATGGATTTAATTCTTGGTGAAGGTATTTGACAAGAATTCATGGATATATATACATAACAATTCATGTACAAACATTGTTTCATCGCTCAATGGATCCTTACCTGTTTCACAATTCATATACACAATTATTGACGTATATTTGACAATGTTATGTACCTTTCAAATTCAATACTTCACCAAAAGTACATCACAAAGTCATTTCTTATAAAATTATTCATTTTGGAGATTTTTTTTAAACAACTTAGAGGTCAAGGGAGGAGGGGAGATCGAACCCATGATTTTCCTTTAAAATGTTGAGCCACCATTAGGCTACAAAAGGAGGACATTCATCTTTGAAGATTTTAAGTAGTTTTCTTTTTTTTTTTTATTCCTCCAAATTGGTAGTCACTAAAATTTGAATTTGAGCTGGTAGAAAATTTTCCCAGCACCTTTTTTTAGATATAATATTTGAACTTGAAACCTTAACACTATATTTGGGAGGGATTTAGGCGTGGAGAAATAAGGGGAGGATACATTTTTGAGGTTGTTTGGAAAGAATAAGGAAAAGGTGAAGGAGGGCTAAGGAAGGTTAAGCCTTAACCATCTGTACAACAAATTTATGGGTTTTTCTTACACCCCAAATCGGGGTGTAAAGAAGGAGAAGGAAGGTTATTTTTTTTTCCCTTCCAATTATATCATTGTTTATAAATTAAAAGTTCAAAATTACCCTCACTATCTTAAAACCTAGCTTTTCTTCTAACGTTGACAATATTTTTTGCTGCTCTATTTCTCCTCCATCTACTTCCTTTTTTTCTTTTCAAAATTTTCAGATCTTGAAGAAATTTATGTAAGTTGGCTATTTATTTTTATTTTAATTTTTTAATTTTTTACTATTGTTATTAATTGATTTTTTTTTCTTTTATCTTTAACTCTTCAAAGTATTAGCTTCTTTTTTTATTTTTAGAATTCTTATTTTTTAATATATTTTTAAACTAATGTAGTGTCACGTAATTAATTTTGATGTTTATGTATATATATATGAATTAAGTGTTACTAGTATATTTTTATGTATTATGAACTTAAATATGGAAAAATATTAAGGTGACACAGGTTGAAATTGGTTGATGAGGGGCAAGGAGTATATATCTATTTGGGCTGATGTTGATATGAGTTGTTTTGGGTTGCTTGGTGGTTGAGATGTTTTGGTTTCTAAGAGTATATGGTTGCTTTAGGTTGTTTATGTGTGTGTATATGAACTTAAATATGTATTATGAACTTTTTTTTTTGAGAGGTAAAATGGGGATTTCATTAACAAAGATCAGAATGTAACAAAGGAACAAGAAAAGTGGGAACAGTGTCATCCCAAAACATAGGACTTGCCCAAGAATCACTAGCTCGCACATGGGCAACATGATTAACCATTCTCCTAACAATAGAGAATCTGACATCAAAAATTTCATCAACTAACTGCAGACAATCAGCAAGCAGTAAGCCAAAAGAAGAAACATAGTCCGAGGGTTTTGTACAAAGCTTGATAGACAACAATAGCATCCATTTCAACAAGAACCTGAGACCACCCTTGTTTTTTGACCCAACTTAGAGCCTCTAGAACACCCATCAACTCAGTCATTGTGGAATTGAAAATGCCTGGAGAAGACACAGTATGATCTGCAATAAAAGTACTATCATCCCTCCTAGCAACCATCCCAAAACATTGTTAGAAGCTTGGAAACTTGCTGCATCAACATTAGCTTTTATCCAACCCACAGGAGGTTTACGCCAGCAAACAACCCCATCTCCATCTGCACATACACGATTAGAAAAATAATTTGAAGAATGCACAGTCTGCCATAAATGAAGTTGGACACTCGCAAAATCCATAACCTGCCGAGGAGTAAAATGTTTGTTATTCCAGACTAATTCATTCCTAGAATTCCATATTGCCCAACACAACATCAAAACTAAGGGCTGCTGATCTCTATCCATTCCATCGAGTACCGTCGACAACCAAGAAGAGAGATAGTAATATGAGAAACATCGATGTCAACATTTATCAACGACCAACAAGCCATTATAAAAGGGCAGAATGCAAGAGCATGGATAACAGATTCAGACTGTAAATGACAAACAGGGCAATCATAATCAATATCAACATGACGAGTTCTTAACATCGCCTTTGTTGGTAAACAATCAGATGTTGCTCTCCAAATTAGATTTTTAACTTTTGGTGGCACTTTAATTCTCCACACCTTCCTCAGAACTATGGCATCAACATTAGATCGAAGAGAAAATGAATGAGCCATACTAACACGATAGCAACTACGGACAGTAAAATGGCCCTTCAAATCATGTCACCAATAATATTTATCATCACCCACACGATGAGACAAAGGCACACGCTGAATCAACTCTTTATCCCGCTCATTAAATAGGTCATTCAATAACTCCTCATCCCATATTCTAATCCCAACTTAAAACAATTGATTAACAGTTGCATTCTTTAAGTGATCCGGAGCTGGTGTAGTAATATAAGGATGAGATACATCACCAAGCCATGGTTCTTGCCAAATATTGATTGAATCTCCAGTTCCTACTCGAACACGATAGCCATCTCTTATCATATTCTGAGTAGCTAAAAGACTACTCCATATAAAGCTTGGACTTGAGCCCAAAGTAGCATCCAGAAAACCTGTTTGAGGAAAATACCGCGCCCTGAAAATCCGGGTTATTAAAGAATTTGGTTTAGTGATAAGCTTCCAAGCTTGTTTTCCCAATAGAGCTAGGTTGATATTTCTTAATTTCTTGAAACCCATACCACCTTCATTCTTACGAACACACAATACATCCCAACATTGCCAAGTAATTCCGCTATGTGAAACTGAATTTGTGCCCCACCAAAACGAATTCATCATCCGTTCAATTTTAACACATAAATCCACCGGAAGAAGAAACACACCCATAGCATAGTTTGGCATTGATTGAGCAACACTCTTCAACAAGACTTCCTTACCAGCCCTCGACAAATTCTTCTTCTTCCACCTTTGTATTTTATTCCAAACACGATCTTTAATAAAACCTAGAATATCCTTCTTTCTTCGACCCACAAAAGAAGGTAAACCAAGATAATTCCCATGACCACCTCCCTAGTGACACCCATAATTTGCCGAATGTATTCCCTAGTATCATCACCAACATTAGGACTAAAATACAAACTTGACTTTTGAAAATAATACTCTGACTTGAAGCCATTTTGTAGTCTTCTAAACTAGACAAAATCTCAGCACTTTCTAAAGCATTGGCTTTAAAAAACAAAGGACTGTCATCGGTGAAAAAGAGGTGAGAGACTACTAGAGCACCCCGAGCAACAAGAATACCATGAATGGACTCCATCTAAATTTTGTTGTGCAACAAACAAGACAAATCCTCAGAACAAATAATACAGAGATAGGGTGACAAAGGATCACCTTGTCGTAAGCCACGACGTGGAAATATAAGACCAAGCAACACACCATCATGAGTAATCTTATACTGGATAGTGGTAACGCACATCATTATGAGATCAATCCACCTCTGTGAAAAACCCATAGCAAGCATCATATCCTGAAGGAAACCCCATTCCAAACGATCATATGACTTGCTAATATCAATTTTTAAAGCAGCAAACCCACTCTGTCCATGCCGTTTAAGCTTTAAATAATGCATTAACTCGTGGGCAACCATAATGTATTATGAACTTAAATATGTACTGTCAAGTAATTAATTTGATATATACATACATATATATATATATCAAATTAATTAAGTGTTACTAGTATATTTTTATGTATTATGAATTTAAATAGAGAAAAATGTTGTTGATTTTGTTTTTTATTTACTTTATTTTCATTTTACTTATGTCACCACTTAATGAGAATTATTACTGTAATAACTGAAAAAATAATAAAAAATATTCAAAAAACGGGTTGATATGGGTAATAATCCAAAAAAATAAAAAAAATGAAGTCCATTTAGATAATATTGATTTATATAAAAAATTTAAAGGATTTAAAAAATTTAAAGAAAATAAAAAATAAAAAAATATTAAAAATAAAAATAATATTAAAAAAAAATTG
>CATIWM010118748.1:0-33426 GCA_949671775.1 Mallotus repandus | reverse complement strand
TTATATTCTCATTGCCAATTAGACATGAACCTAGTAAGTCACACCTAAAAGAGTTTTTCCATATCACCTTTTCTATTAATCTAATTATTGATTAAAGAGTTTAATCAATTAATTAAGATTAATGGAAATGCTTTGAGCAATGATTCTAGCATATCATGAAATCTAATTCCACCAAGAGTTTAATTATTAAATACTTGGTTAATATAAGATATTAATTAAATTATTAAATAAAGAGTATATGTTGTTTCCTTATGGACTTGGATTAATGGCTTGAGGTGTATGGGCCTAGGCCCAAAAGAGTTTTGGCCCAAATATTAATCCAAGGCCCATTAACCTAACATTGGCCTATTAGATTGATGAAATGGGCTTGGGCCAAATGTTGGCCCAACCCCAAGGCCCATTAACCTAAGGCCCATTAGTTTGATGGAATGGGGCTTTGAGCCAAGTGTTGGATTAACCAAAAGGCCCAAGTCCATTAATTAAGCCTAATTGATTTATGGATTGGGCTTGGCCTAAATGTTGGCCCAAGAGTTGGTCCAACAACCAAGCCCAAGCCCATTTATCAATTTAAGTCATTTTGGCATATTAGGAGATATTTTCTCTTATATGTATTTAGTTGACTTTTGGGGCAAATTGGTTAGTGGGATGTGTAGAGAAATATATATGTGGCTGAACACCTGATCTTGATAAGCAAATTAATAGCTAATGTAGCCCCGAACCAAATCGACTTCTCTACTTCGCCATTCTAAATACAATGCCACAATTTACCTCATAACCAAATCAACAAGGAAAATGCAGAGACAATCGCCAAGTTCTTTAATGGTTTCCTCGACATTGATCTTACTCAAGATGACGTTATTAGATGGCATCTATTCCTACGAATTAGGGTTATGGTGAATCTGAACAATCTTTTTGCGCAAAGTTTTCTAAACCTATGTCATCACAGAAGAGAAGAATGGGTACCAATCAAATACGAGAAATTGTCTGATTTCTGCCACTACTGTGGCCTCATCATTCATGTATGGCAAAGTTATTGATAACACCGCCTTGAAGATTAACATGTAACCCCATCATCTTCATCCATGAGATTTGGTAATTAGCTCCGAGCTCCCCCGCTTCCTCGACGATCGGAGAGAACACCGCCAGATTTAGAACCTTCTCTACCTTTCTAAGACTTTGAGGCAGCACCTGCATTACAAAATACCGACAAAGGAAAGGCCGTAATCATTACTGACGCTCTTGAAAAAGCATGTAAGCTTGACTTCCCTGCACCTGACTTGGAAAATACAATAACTCATGATAGCCAATCTAAAGGTTATTCAGGTGGCAATGTGGCTTCTTCTGATCATACTTCTCAGGCGCCATTTACTATGGATGAGACAGTAGTTAATGAGCAAACATCTATAAAAAGTGAGATGTTTCCATATCACCACCCACATACAAGTGTCCCCTTTCATAATTTAAAACCATTTACTTTTTGGCGGGCCTGCTTGCATTAATTCCCCTGAGCCTATTAAACCTATTGACCCATTTATTATGGACACCCACGATCATAACTACTCTAAGTCTTCTTCCTCAAGGCCTGAATATACGACCCATAAACCACACAACAGAGGGAAATGAGCTAAACGATCAGGATCCAATAGTAAATGGAAAAAAACTTCGGCCCCTTGATATATTACTAAACTAGATTGTGCAATTATATTTCCCAAATGCAAGATGAGTCCACCCAACACCATGCTCCTTCAGATGAAGAAACTCCACACGCCATGTATGTAAAACTTACCTCGCACCAATGTCGAAGACGGTGGAAACATCAACCTCATAGTAACATAGGTGTTATCATTAAAGAAGTATCTGAAGAAGAGGCCCAACATATTGTACGACAGCAATAAGTCAGGCAAAATAGGCAATGGCTACACCCAAAAAATGGTAAACAATATCATTTTGAACAACCACAGACACCGGTGGCTTGCTCATAGCCACCACATGATCCATGATGACTCTCAGCTGACACAATCGGGGACTTGGATAACCCCTGATAGTACGAGCTCTTAAAGAGCTCCAATATAGTGGTTGTCCATCTATAATATTATGACTGGAAATGCAAAACCAAACCTTTTTTATGAGCGACTTAAACGTCCCATGGGTTTTAGTAATAACTATATGGTTGATCCACAAGGTATCTCAGGTTGACTAAGACCCTGATGGAATAATAATGTAAATATATCTATTTTGGTTGTCCCCTGCCTTTTGCTCTCTTTAGGATTCCTTTTGGTTACACTTTTGGCTTTGACACTTGCTTAGCTTGCTCTCAAGCAGTGACTAACTTTAGCATCAATATATTGGAATTATCTCTGGAATGCTCTTTCATCAGTCTCTGATGAGTAAAAGTTTAGCATGAGTCTGAACACATTTCTACTTAGAGCATTCTTGCTCCAGGTGCAGCTAAAGTTATTGCTTAATACTAGTCTTCATGGACTGGCTAGCTTGGCATCTTCGGTAACGCGCTTTTGAACTGTTCCTTCCAAGATCATCGATGGCTTCTTTTCTCTAGACCTACTATATCAGCATTGTATCCTACCCTTCTAGCTCTTCAAAATATTGTCTTTTAGTTAGCAGAGTAGTTTCTTATCTTGTAGGTTTTCTTTGCAATATCCATCGTGATCTTGTAATCTTCTATGCCCTGGATGCTTTGTAATCCCTTACCTTCGAGCTTTATTAATGAAAGTCTTTTTCAAAAAAAAATGTTAAAAAGCTCCCACTGGTTCCCAAAAAAGAGCTTGCTAATAGTGGGTTTAACCATACTCATGTCTTTAAAGAGATTAGAATCTAACGTGGCTTAAACCAAAATTGAATAATCTTTAATCCAAAATCTTGTGTAGAGCATTTTCCTAAGACTGCTTTGATTTTAGGTGGCTTGACCTAAATTGAATAATCTTTACTTTTTATTTCACTTTTTAAGTATTTGAATTTTTTTGGTTTATAAGGAGATCGTGTGACCTAAGTTTTGATGGATTGTATAAGAAGTCAGTCTTTCTTTTTTTTAGATAGTTTTTATCAATCTATGTTTACTTTTTATTTCATTTTTGAAGTATTTGAATTGTTTTTGGTTTATAAGGAAGTTTTGTGACCTAAGGTTCTATGGACTGCATAAGAAGGTAGTCTTTCCCTTTTTTAAATCAACGACGATAGAAATTAAACTCTACACTGCAAGATGTCCTTGAAGAATAGTAATGACTTAACCACTTCCTTATTAGCAAATGTTTACATTTTTAATTTCAGCTGTGGGGTATATCATATGTTGTAGTTCTCTTTTAACTTTTGGTCTTTTTATGTATTCATCATTTGCTTTTGGGTAGCATTTGGTTGAAACAAACCATAAAAATATTTTTTTTGTTAACTTTTTTTTTTTTTTGTTGGTTGTACATTTTTTTTAGGGATGGTTTTTTTTGTCAATAAAATAAATATTTAATTATAAAAGAGAAAGGATTCCATCAGAAGAGGGATGGTTGTACCACTTAATTACAGCTTGATGTATTATATTTTTTAGGGAATGATAGATTATTACATCATCCCTTTATCCTTTATGGTTGAATGAAATTCTATTTTTTACCTCATTTACTTCAATTCTACCAACGAATTAATTTTATTTTTAAATAAATTTTAAATAAAATTTATTTTCAAATGAATTTTAAATTCATTTAAATCAAATATATTTCATTAATAAGAATTGATTTAATTTCAAATAATTCCACAAAATTAAAAAGTTGGAATTCAAAATGAATTTCACAAATTTTTCATTTAAACCAAACATACTAATTTGAATTTGCAAATAAATTTCATAAAATTTTATAAAATTTATTTGAAAAAAAAGTAAAAATAATATCTTCAGGAGCGGCTCAACTTAAGAAGGTTATGTCTCCTCCTGTAGCGGAAATGAAAGCAGTATTATTGCCAGTGGAGCTTGCAATTTCCGTTAGATACGAAAAGTGTATTTTTTAGATGGATTCATTGCTCACCTTCCAAGTTTTTTTTTTATTCACTCACCTTCCAAGTTTAGCCTTTCATACTGGAGTATTATTAATATTGTTAAAACTATTTTGTCCAAACAATGTTTCTTTTTTTATTAGCTTTAATTGGGTTAGAAGGGAGATGAATAGAGCTGCGGACTAGATTGCTAAAGTTGTCTTAGTAAAGACCCTCTCTTTTTCTTGGCTTTGTAATATTTCAGAGGAACTCTTACTTTTTCTTTGATGTATAATTATTTTTATTGATAAAAAAAAAAAAAAGAGAAGAAGAAGTTTTTTTAAACGGGAGAGTAGAAGTTTATCTATCTTAATGTTGTTTTTGTTCTAGAATAATCAAAAACTTTGATATACAAATTGCAATGTCAGCCGCATTCAAATAAAATCTCAACTTTAGTCTTCCGTCCACTTTTCAACACAAAATCACGTTTTTCTAAGCCGAGCCGTGTTGGCTGAGATTGTTATCATCCGCCGGTTTAAGTGCTTCACATAATAGTGGTGGCGGTTCAAATTCCCACTCTCCCCACCCATATAATAAAAGACTTGTTAAAAAAAATCACGTTTTTCTAATTAAATTTTAGAAAGCCGATGCCAACTTGGCAACCCTCGCAAATCAACATCCACCACGTACCCAATCCACAAAATCACCACCTCACCCAATCCCTCCCTCCTCTTCTCTTCCGTGTCTCACCACTGTCCACAGACCTCTACCAGGCGCAAAAAATAACCGAAACGAGAAACACCCACACGCGCTTAGGCAGACCTCGCTCTCTTCTTCTTCTTCTTCAACTGCTGCTCCATTACCAATGTCTGCTTAAAAATCATTTACATTTCGCCATCTCTACACCAGAAATGACGACTCTAGTTGCTTCTTCTGCAGCAGCAGCTGCTGGCACGGCGGCCTCCTGTAGTATGAAGTATAATGTTTGTTGCTTTATGCAGCGAGAGAAGAAGGAGTACAGAACGTCGACGAAGAAGAAGAATGGGAGAGGGAAGGAAGTGAGAGTGATAGGGAATTTTAGTGAGTTTGGAGATGTAGTGCGTAAGGATTTTGATTTTATAAAGAAAGGAATTAGTAAGGGAGTTGATTGGGCTAATCATGCTTTTAAAATTCCTCAAGTTTTTAAAAGTTTAGATGATGTTTTATGGTTGAAGAATCTTGAAGATCCTCATGCTACTCCTTTGGAGCCTCAGTCTTGGCCTCATCCTTCTTATCCAGGTCGCCGCTTAATTTTTCTGAATTTTTTTTTTTGTTTAATGTTGAATGCTTTTATTGAATGATGATTTAATCATGCAAAAAAGTTGCTTGAATGAGTTTGTGTAATCTGATTTTAATTATTTCATGCTGTATGCTTGTTTTTTGGAATTTTTCTTGTCGATTATTGAATTAGTTTGAGTGTGTTTTGGAATTAATTGTATTGTATATAATGACTCAATTCTCATTTTTGAAAACATTGTTTGCTAGAACTCAATTCTTTCAGTTTGGTAAAGCATTGTAAACGAAATGAAGTCGCATCAATTCAATTCAATTCAATTGAGTTCTTAGATATGAATTATTCCCAAACAAGGTTTTAGTGATGGTTGGAGCTGAGATTCTGTTGGTTTCTTTGTGTTGGAATCGGCTTAGGCATTTAAGCATTAAAACCAGGCATAAGAATCCTACATTTAGTAAAATTCTGTTGCATAGCTTTAGCAGATCATAAAATTCACTAGTAAGTTCAGGCTTGAGTGCACTTGCTCTTGTGGTGGCATTTCACATTTCATTGAAATATCAAATTCATCAATGCTGTTGGTTGTGCTTTAGTCTTGCTTTAGATCATTCATCATTATCATACAGCAGCAATATATTTTCATGATAAATGTTTCTAGAAATTGTTCGAACTCAATTAATTAATTGCTGCTGATATTAAGATGTGGCATATTTGCTAAACAGGATTTTCTGGAATGGACTTATTGATGGCTGATCTCAAAGCCTTGGAAGCATATGCTAGCTACTTCTACTATCTGTCTAAATTTTGGTCCAAGCCTCTTCCTGAAGTCTATGATCCCCAGGATGTAGCTGACTACTTCAGGTGCAGGCCTCATGTAGTGGCTCTTCGACTTCTTGAGGTATATACCTATAGAAGTAGCTAGCTTGGTGATGCTAAATTTTCCATGTTATTGTGTAAAGATCATGTTTCACAAATCTGTCATTTCTTATGATTTATGATGAGATATCCTGTATCACCTTTTCTTATATTCTCCTATTTTAGTAAATTTATGTTCAAATTGCAGTGAGGACATAGAAAAATAAGTTAGGGCATAAATACAATTTCATTCTTCTATTTCAGACGATAACATTTTCTTTTTCCTGCCATAAAAACTTACAAAATAGGAGCAGTTATATTAACTTACTTGATGCCATTTTATTGGATTTTGTAAATTTGGATTTCTACTGCCATGTATTGGATTTGGCTTTGTGGATATTCTTGTTTGGATTGAATAATCTATGTTATATGGCTGTTGGATTTAAATTGTTGTTTTCGAGGTTATGTTTAGGTAATTCTATGAATTATATTCTTATCAAGCTTATAACTTTGTGCACTGGAAGGTGTTTTCAGCCTTTGCTTCTGCTGCTGTTAGAATGCGAACCTCAGGGATGAGAAAGTTCTTACAACCAAGTTCAGATTGGGACATAAATGGGAATATTTCACAATACAATTTTGGACTAGTGTTAAAAGAAACGATGCTAAATCTGGGTCCTACTTTTATCAAAGGTCAGGATCTAATTTGATTGAAATTTTGAAAGAATTTACATGTTTCTTTCACTAATCATGCTTCATTCATATAGCTCTTGGAAGCTGAAATTACATGCCAGACATTTGTTTCTGATCTTCTGTTGAACTTACCATTATATTAATCACATACATTTGCTTGCTGATGCAGTTGGTCAGTCCCTTTCCACAAGACCAGATATAATTGGTGCTGAAATTTCCAAGGTTAGATGGGATTGTTTTTAATTTCCATAAGTTTGCCTTTTACTGGTAAATTGTATACTTATCAGTTGATGGTACACTACTCATGTGATGGCTATAATAAACTTCTGGTAGTGGAGTTAGCCCACACATACATCTTTGTCTTATCGTTTCTGATGCATTTTATGGGTATTGTGACATTCTCATATTGCAATTCACCCAGATGTTCATTCATTTTGCCCTGTCTAGGGACGCATGGCTACAAAAGTCATTCAGAAGAATTAGGTCCCGCTGCTGTCACCATACACAGTGAAATTTGTTATTGAAACTATGACCCTAATGTGGAAGAATTTTGTTTTTGGGCTATGGTTGCAGGCACTTTCTGAGCTGCATGATCAAATTCCTCCTTTTCCTAAGACCATGGCTATGAAAATTATTGAGGAAGAATTTGGTTCTCCTGTTGAATCATTCTTCAGCTACATCTCTGAGGAACCTGTAGCTGCAGCGTCATTTGGTCAGGTGCCTCCTTTGACCTAATTATGTATTAGATATGAAACAATTTGGAACTGTGCAAACATTTGTGTATGTCATTTTGATTACCAATGCTTTAATGTTTTTTCTCATTAATTAAATGCGGCTCACATTTTAGGTGTACCGTGCAAATACTCTTGATGGCTGTAACGTTGCTGTGAAAGTTCAACGACCTAATCTGCTCCATGTGGTAGCTCGAGATATCTATATACTCCGCCTTGGGGTATGTACTGTTCTAGATTTTCCTTTGTCTATATTCTTTGCCTCTTCTTTTGGTCTATTGTCCATGAACCATGAAATTTGTTGATGTTTTCAGCTGGGACTGGTGCAAAAGATAGCAAAGAGAAAAAATGACCTTCGCCTTTATGCTGATGAGCTTGGGAAAGGTTTGATTGGGGAACTGGATTACTCTCTAGAGGCTGAAAATGCCTCCAAGTTTCTGGTATTCATTGATTTTACATTTGAACTTTGTACTTTGTTTCTAACTATACTGTGGATAGGGCTTCATGAGAAATACATGTTTCATTAGATGCTACACTTCGGCAACTATGGTGGTGGTCTTTATTCAAAGAAGTTAGTAATAGAAATAATTTATTACATATTGCAAAGTTCTACCTGATTATTGATGTGCTAGTAGGGGCAAATCTAATACGTTCAACTTGAATGGTTTATAATCAGTGGGACTTATCATGCAGTTTGAGTCTGGACCTGTGTATAAACTCAACTAGTTTCCATATAATGGATGCAAACTTAGTTCTTTTTATGAAAAACAATATAAATATCTTGGGTGTGTATGTTTGCAATAAAAGTTACTATAAAGGTCCATTCACAGCTCTTAAACACTCAAAACAGATGGGAAGAGAGGCAGAATTTATTTTATTGATAGAACATAGCAAAATCTGACAGGTAAGGGCTAATGAAAAGATGCAATTTGCTTCCATATAAAATGACGAAGAAAATTAAGAAGGATCTATCTGGTTTAACCTAGTTAAATTACATTGACTCATCCTAGTGGAGGTGAACTTTAAATAATATGAGGTATCTAGATACAAACCAATATGGTTTTATTGGTTGATATGCTACAGAGCATAATTAGTGCTATTATAATGGCTTGCTAATATTTGAGGTTGTCTGTCCATACCGAATATATTTTTTTTGCTTTCCCTGCAGGATGCTCATTTGTCCTTTAAATTTATGTACATTCCCAAAGTATATAATCATTTAACTCGAAAGAGAGTGATGACAATGGAGTGGGTGGTTGGTGAGAGTCCAACTGATTTAATCTCTTTAGCTGCTGGTAATGTTGTGGATCATGGTTCTGCATACCCAGAAAGGCAGAAAATTGAAGCAAGAAAGCGACTTCTTGATCTGGTATGCATAATGGCTGTGTTGCCCTCTTTTTGCATTTGTGTAGAATGTTGGAAACCTTTAAATCCCTCCACCCTTGCACAGAACTCTCTTTCTCCGTAATTTTAAAATGTTTTGTTTTGGTGTTACAACACAACCATATTTTATATGTAATTAATAAAACGTGCACCTTATATTTTAATCTTTTCAGGTAAGCAAAGGAGTGGAAGCATCACTAGTTCAGCTCCTTGAAACAGGCTTGTTGCATGCTGATCCACATCCAGGAAATTTGCGTTACACTTCATCGGGACAATTAGGGTATCTTCTTCTTTTTTTTTTTTTCTTCATATGGCATTCAAGATAAAATTCTGATATTTTGGTGCTAGCTGAAGTTTTTGGTTGAGTAATTGTACTACCTTATATCCACAATGGAATTGTGGTTCAAGAACTCAAGATCCACTTGTATTTTTGGATTATCACAGCTAATCTTTCTTGTAAATTTCGTTGCCAGATTTCTGGATTTTGGTTTACTTTGCCAAATGGAAAAGAAGCATCAATTTGCTATGCTTGCATCTATTGTGCACATAGTAAATGGGGACTGGGAATCTCTTGTGCGTTCTCTTACTGAAATGGATGTTGTAAAGCCAGGGACTAATATTCGGCGGGTTACAATGGTAGCATATTTTCTTCTGTACAAAATATTGTTCAAATATTCTGCTACTAAGCAAAAATAGCTGAAGGCAATGAGATATGTTATTCTGAGATTAAACATATGGACACACATATGTCATTAGTTTGTAGAAAATCTCAAGGGCTCAAATTTAAGGCTCTTTGTTTATGTTACTTGTTGTGCTGTAATCAATTCAGGAACTGGAAGATTCACTGGGGGAAGTGCATTTTAGAGATGGAATCCCTGATGTCAAGTTTAGCAGGGTAAGATTCAGATACTGAGAACACAAATGAATTTTATTGCCATTTCTTTTTGAGCAAGAATCACATATGAGAGCCACAACACAAAGGTTATCCAAGCTTTTGTTGATTGATGAATGTGAAGTTTACCATTAGAATCTATTGACTTCTGCAATAGATGCTTGAACCGCAATAATGTCCATCACTTAAGGCTGCAATCCTGTATGTCAGACATTACAAAATTTGCACTGTTAGATAACATGTATTTTCACTCAATTTATTCAATGATTATGATAATAGATTTTCTATATATTTTGGACACTATGGTAATAGAAGAACTTGAGGTTCATATCATCTGATTGGTTTAACTTTTTTATGATGGTTCTTCAGCTGAATATCTGGAATAGCAGTCCCATTTTTTTAAACAGTGTTGCTTACCGATTTTAATTTAAATCAAATTGTGAGGTAGCATTGATGGTGTCCAACATATGTTTTGGTTATTCACATTTCACAGGTTTGATTTACTATTAACTAAATAAATCTTTGCCTTAACTTATTGGCAATAGCACTTTCAGTTTGTAACCCTTCCTGCATTCTTTTTATCCTCGTTACTTCTCTGGCGATAGCACTTTTCAGATTGTAATCATTCCTGCACTCGTTTTATCCTTGTTACTTCTCCATGCTGCAATCATGCCTGATTCCTTTGGTTGTTTTATGATATTAACTTGCTGAATTATTCAATGATTTTGAAGGTTCTCGGCAAAATATGGTCTGTAGCATTCAAGTATCATTTCCGCATGCCACCATACTACACTCTTGTTCTACGCTCCCTCGCGTCACTGGAAGGTAACTTGCTGAATGCCATATTATTTGACAGAACACTCAGATGTATATGTTCCCATGCTTCCATTTGGCCTTTGAAAGGCATTGCATGATTAGAAGTCATTCTTCTTCAGTAATGAAGCAATAATAAGTGCAATTCAGCCCAAAGCCAATTTCTTTCAGAAGTTTGAATTGGATGATAATTTTATCAAATCGGCTTGGATAATTTTATTAAGTGTAGAAAAAGTGGTTTCACATGGTTTCATAGGTAAAGTGCAGTATGTCTTCCTATAAGCTATTATATGGCCTAGGAATAATATTTTACATGTTAAGGTATTATTGAGAAAAGATTATCACAGATTGGGTAAATTTGTCAAGCACTGAAAAGGTGGTTTGCTAGATTATTTTTCACATTTGAGTTCTCCTTATTCGAATTTATTCTGCCCACTCAGAATTAATATCTTAAACCTATGATGATTTCTTATTTTTCTCCTTTTGGAATCTGTCTATGTGTATGCATGAGCGAACACTTTCATGGATCATGCAAATCTTATTGATGTGGTATTTGTAACAAGAAGCAGTGGATTGACTAGAATTCAGATGAACTTGGCACTTCATGATTGTATTTTAGACTAACAATAATTGTGAAGTATAGAGCTTTTGATATCAAAACAATGGAGCAAGATCATGATTTAATTTCAAATAGCTGATCCAACTCTGCCGTTCTACCAGTGACTCAATGGCCAAATGCCATATCTGTGTGAAGTAGCAAGGTGAGGAAAGGTCAAGGAGGATAACTTTTTCTGCGCAGTTGTAACTTAGTACAGAAAAAGATAAAAGAGTAATGTGCAAATATATTGTTTGCAAATTGCAAATTTTGATACGTGATGATAGAATGGAATCATTCTTAGCTAGGAGAGATTAGATGAAAAAGGCGTGAGAAAAACCTGAGGAAGTTTTGTTTGTGAAGATGGTGAGAAAGATCACGACAATGAAGATACAATGATGCTTCCTAAATTCAAAACTCAAAGTCGTAATGAGATAGAGACACTCTCCTTACAATCATATTACCTTGATATTAGAAAGTAGACTGCTGCCTTGAAAACTAATGTAGAGGATTCTTCCTCCAGACCTCATTGTGAATTCTATGCTGTCATACAAACTGCAGATCAATCTTAACTTGAAAGCAACTAATTGAGGAGTAGGACAGACTTGGAATTTCATATGTTTCTTCACTTACAAACTTGATGCTTGCACAATAAATTTCAATGCTGTGGTGGCCTTGTGCTTATCTTTGGAACTTGCAGTTCTTTCTGGTAATATGATTTTATTTTCCCTGCTTTTTCAGGTCTGGCAGTGGCTGCAGATCCAAACTTCAAGACATTTGAGGCTGCATACCCATATGTTGTCAGAAAACTACTGACCGAAAATTCCGTTGAAACAAAGAGAATTTTGCATTCGGTATCAAATGTTTTATCTTATTTTCTCTATTGCTTCCTTGGTTGTCAAAATTCCTTTTTTTTTAAATAAATATTATGGCTCAAATCCAAAATATTGAAAAAAAAAAAGAGACTTAAATATTAGTGTGTACTTTTGGGGTAGATGGATGTAGGAAGTCAATTATGATTTGTTGGGCCTCATAGCTATTTGCTAGAAGATATTGGGCATCTTTGCTTTGCAATCACAAACACAGCAGGAATTCATTTTTCCCCCAAGGCTGGACCAATTTTTTTGGTAAATTTTAAATGGTTAAATGAGATGACTTATCTTTGAAGTTTGTTCTAAGCTCAGCTTTCTACCTTTTTAAGGAATGTTCTTTCAAAATGATGTTTACTGGGAAAATTCTCTGTAATGCTTGTGTTGTATCTCAATTTTGTTCTCCTTTTCAGGTGGTTTTAAACAAAAGAAAAGAATTCCGGTGGGACAGACTTGCTCTTTTCCTAAAAGTAGGATCAACTAGGTATGTCCACAGTTCCTTGAATCCCTCGAGGCTCTATCCACTATTCAATATTATCCTGTCTTTCACACACTGAAGACAATCATCTTATCATCATCATTATCCAAAATATCTTCTCTCTCTGCATAGTGGCCTAGATTCACAATATATATAATATACTGCCCATTGCTCATTCTAAATTTCTGATTGTGGTTTTCTCCTCAACACCAATTATTTATATCAGTATGACATTATCTAACACTGAGAATGAATACTGGTACTTTCTGTAGGAAATTCTTGAACCGAGCATTAGCACCAAAGAGTGAAAGCTCTCTTGACTATTTAACAGATAGGTCATCTAATGGTGTTATTGATGTCGCACACTTAGTTTTGATGCTTCTACCTTCCAGAGATGGTGTTGTTCTCAGAAAGCTTCTAATGACTGCAGTAAGTAACTTCCAAAACAATGACCCTTAATATCTTGTTGCTTTTTATGTTCTGCTGTATGCTCTGCAAAAGATCATTTCCCTTATGAATGCTAGCTGGTGGCTTATGCCATTATTATTTCTGACTGGGACTAATATCAGTTAGTTTTGGTCTTTCATCTAATTTTCTCTTATGTATCTGAATCATTTTGCATTGCAACAAACAGGATGGAGCTTCACTTGTCCGAGCAATGGTTTCTAAGGAGGCAGTATTCTTTAGGCAGCAACTTTGCAAGGTGATTGCTGATGTGCTTTATCAATGGATGGTTCAAACTCTTGGATTAGGCAATAGGGCAATTAAGTATGGTTCTCAAGGAAGATTGACGAGAGAGTCTAACGACAAAGAGCTAGCTCCATCTTCTACTTTAGCCACGACCATCTATGATTATCAATCCATCTTCCAAGATCGACGGCTCAAAGTGATTTTTTCCAGGATACTAAATTCTGCAAAGAAAGATCCAGTTCTGATGCTAAAATTTTGCTGGACCTCTATAGTTATGGTTATTGTTGCTTCTGCTCTGGCATGCCATCGAGTTTTGGTATCTGTATCTGAAGTCTACATTGCTCCTTTTTCACTTGCTCCCAAGAGAGTTGCACTTGGTGTTTGAAGTCCTCGACTGTAATATTTTAGAAACAGTAGAGAAGATTGGAGATTTTGAGATAGGAAACTAGTATAGAAATTCGGTGGTTATGGCTCGAGTGGAATTTGTTGGCATTAAGACTGGGCATTATCTGCCTCTTTACTCCTGCACCTCCAAGACAAACTTCGGTCATCTGCATGCCAAATTCTTCACAACGAAGATTTAGGCTTTTTCAGGCAGACTCTGGAAAGGCGAACAAAGAATAATTGTATAAAATGATACCAATTTTCACCCAAAGTGTTTGATACCTTTTGACTCGAGTGCAAGAGGGCTCCGATTAATGCCTTTGTATCATAAGTTACCTTGCAAATTCTGAACACGGCGTAGTAAAATTAACAGATAATTTCTCATGTAATGAGTTAGAACAATGGCTCTTATACATGAACTGGTATGCTGTTTCGTTCAGTTATTTGAACAATAACTAACAACTGAGATGAGCTTACCGAAATGATGCTGCAAGGGTTAAAGGCTGGCAGAATTTTCAAATCACAATCCAACAAGATAAAGAAAAAAATTTATATTCAACCATGGTGTGGACCAAAAAATTTTCCAGACGGAGCGAGTATTGGTTGGTTGCATTGCGCACGCTATTGATGTCTTCTTACGGCTCATTCCTATAATCTCTGCTAATTTGGTAATTATTTTTGGTGGAATTGTAACACTTGGAATGTACAAAATTTTAATTAATATATACGTTTTAAAATTATCAATCTACTTTAATTTTTCCACATATTAAAAAATATACAAACAAATATAGCAAAAAAATATAATTTTTTTCTTATAAATCCCTCTATTAATAATAACAAAAAATTCATTTTTCCTTATAAAAAGTACGTGTTAAGTAAAAATTTACTAGTAAATTTGTAATTAACTATTTTTTCTGAAATGAAAAAAATTTTTGGAAAAATAAAAAAAATCTATGGAAAATTGGGTCAGATAAAACGGCAAGTCGTATCTTAAGATTTAAGGCATGAATGGACTGGTTACATTTCATTGCATTTAATTCCGGCGCAACAATCCAAAACAAGTACAAAAGAAAAAAAAAATTATTCACTCCTTCCTTCCTTCCTCCAATATTCCAACAAGAAAGTCACATCTACTTAATCTAAAATTCTCGAGAAACAATCAAATCTAATACATACAAACACCAGACAGACAGAAGATCAGTGTGCATTTTCCACTACATCTACGGTTCCAATTTCACAATGAGCTCTCCACCGATTCCTGGAGTACTCATCTCTCCCTCTGCGTGTCTCTGTATTTTGTTTCATCTTCTTTTTCGGATCTTGAATTTGATCGAAATTGCTAAATGTCTCATTCAGATCTTCATTTTTTATTTTTGTTTTTGTTCTCCTTGATTTGATATTAATACCAGCATTGAATTACTTAAATTTATATATAATTCGCTCGCAGGGCACGGGGTTGTTTACTGGTGGATTCACGAGACTGTGCAAGGGTTTAGCAGTGGTTCTTGTAGCTGGTCACATTGTTGTTCAGATTTTGCCTCCTGCTCTTTCTTATCTCGCTCTTATCCCTGCCAAGTAAATTCATTACCTTAGATTTTGCATTTCGTTAATCTTGTCAGTCGTGCATTTTAATTAATTAGTTTTAAATTTAATTTGTGTATACAGAAGTTTTGTTTCTTGTAATTAATTAGTTTGTTGTAAAATTTTCGTAAGCTCGTCATGAAATTAGGATCAGTAATTGATCTAGTTATGTAAGATTTGGGGTGCCCGTGGAATTGGAACTTAGGTTTTCAGATTTATGGATTCTTTGGATGCTTGTAGATTTTTTTTTTTAATTTTTTATATATTTGGGATTTGGTTACGGATGTCTTTGCACTGATATGTCTTTCTCATCTTCCATTTGTTTAATGTTGGAGCATGACATGTTGCTCTTTACCTCAATTTATTGGCAATTTTATAAAAGTAGGGTGATATGAAGCTTTCACAAATTGTGGGGATTAGCCACATAATTGCAGGAGTTTTCTCTTCTCTGCCTAAATTTTTGTACGTTTTGCTATATTATTTTTAGACTTAGTTGTAGTAATTGCTAAGGGATTCAAGTTGTAACATCTCTCTCATGTCCCCATAACTCACAAAATGTATCCCTATTAGGTTGAGTTAGTTGTTTGAACTTTAGTAAGACACTTAGATTTGTATGCCATTGTTCTCCTTGATGGGGCCTTTTGGAATTGTATAATTGGGAGGTCAAAAAGGCCAAAATCAGTGTCTGGTTGCAATGACTTCTACTTTGTTTTTTATTTCTCATTTTGTGATCAGAAAGAAAGAAATTCTCATTTTGTTTTTTATTTCTTTGTTGATTTTCCACACATTATGTTTTCTTGATAAAAATGTAGCATATATACCGAGATCATTAAACACATGTTTATGGCCCTATTATGGTATCTTGTACTGCTAATCTAATGTAGTTCTGTTTTAAATGATGAATGGCAATTAGGAACTATAATCAAGGATTATAGTTTATCAAATTAAAAAGAATTTACAATATATGCTTGATTACCCCTGCCCTGCAACAGAATGAAATAGTGTTTGTGCAAGTATTTAGTAATTGCAAGGCATATGGTGTGCTTAGAAAAGCTTATGCTTGTGAATTTTTCTTCTTTTGTAGGACAATTCCTTTTGGTTGGAACCTCATAACAGCTGGTTACATTGAACAAACAATTTATGGGGTATGTAGTTCCTTGTAAACACATCTTACTGTAATCATCTTGCATTATGTTGCACAAAAATGTCCTTTTACTTTCTTGTTACTTCATAATTGGCCTGATGATTAGACTCACTTTCTAGGTGGTTGTCAGCACTTTATGTCTCCTTATTATGGGGAAGCTACTTGAACCTGTATGGGGTTCTAAGGAGTTCTTGAAGTTCATTTTCATAGTCAACTTTCTTACTTCTGTATGTGTATTCATTACTGCCATTGCCTTGTACTACATGACAAGGCAGGAAAATTACCTGTAAGTGCTTGATTCCAGAATATACAGTTGTTTTGTTCGTCTGCCTTGTTTGGTTTATATTTTATTATTACCCCTACCTATGCCTAAACAACTTGTCAGACTAGCCAAAAAAAAAAAAATCATAAGTCAACTACTTTTTCTTTCTTTGAATTAACAGCATTAATATGGCTTCAATATTGCAGTAAGGTTTACCTATAACAGTGTGCACTGATCAAATCATGCTGATTAATTACATATGGGTTCTGATTTTCTTTGTCTTTCTCATGATAGTTATATGCCTATTTCTGGCTTCCAAGGGGTCTTGTCAGGTTTCTTGGTTGGCATGAAGCAAATTATACCTGATCAAGAGCTATCTTTATTGAGAATAAAGGCAAAGGTATAAAGTGTACTGTTTGATTCACTCCTTGACTTGAATATTAATCGACAAGTTGGGCAAGCTAAAGTGTCTCACTTAATTGGCACTGTTTTGAATGTTATGCAGTGGTTTCCATCCCTTGTGCTCTTATTGGCTATTGCTGTTAGTTTCTTTACACCAGAGTCAGTCACATATCTTCCAATCATTATATTTGGAACCTATGTGAGCTGGATTTACCTGAGATACCTACAGAAGAAACCGGAAACAAAAGTTAGGGGTGATCCAAGTGATGATTTTTCATTCTCTACTTTCTTCCCTGAATTTCTTAGGTATTCTTATTTTCTTTTAACGCATTAATTTTTCAGCAGAGGTAGTTTTGATTTTGTTTTATGTGTTGCTGCCTCCCACTAACTGCCTCTCTCATTTTCCCTCTATTTCTCCAATTGCAGACCAGTCATTGATCCTACTGCTTCCATTTTTCATCGGATGCTCTGTGGAAGATCTGAAACTTCAAGTGAAGAACCTGGTTATACTCTGGGAGGTGCTCCTTTGCCTGGTTCTGATCCCATTGAGGCATCTAGGAGGAGGTATGAGTCTTGGTTCTTGCTGCCATACCTTTTTATTCACAAGGCATGGTTTATATGGGATCCCTAACTTTCCTCACCCTTACCCTGACTTATCCTTGCAGCACCAGATGCATTAATCTGAAATGCAAAAGTGATACAACCTTTTAATTTAACAGGAATATTATGTTTGTTTGAAGTTCAATATCACCTATATGTATGCATAATAAAAGCTGTAATTTTTTTTATTGGATTGATCATGGATCCAGTGAGTAGAAATTGAATTCACAACCAAAAATATGCATGTGTAAATTACCATGAGAGTTAAATAATAATACTGATATGGAACCATAAACAAATAGTTGCAGAGAAATGGTGAATGAAGGACCATAAAGATGCCAATTGAAAGTTGCAGATCAACTTTTAAAATTTTATGGTTAAATGTGAAACTGTCATTGCTAAATTTACAGTATCTTTGGATGCTATGAGACTGATGGAGGCAGGAAAACAGTGCCTTGAACTATAGTAAAAAGGGAGACAAAAAATTTAAATCTAGAGAGTAATAATTATGCCCACACCTTCAAGTACAAGAGTCTGGTTGCTATGCAAAAGGGTATAGTTGCTGACCTATGTATCATTTGCAGAGAAAGGGGAGCTAGAGCGCTGGAAGAAAGATTGGCAACTGAGAGGTTGGCGGCTGCAAGGAGTTCAGATGACTCAAAAAAAGATGCTTCAGAGAATGTTTGATAGCTTGGAAACTCGACCTAACTGAAAAAGCAAGTGAAACGTTGTATTTTGATGACAGCATACAGATATTGTGCAGTATTTGGAAATCAGTGTTTTTCCGTTGGTTTTTAGATAACAGTTTTGTGATGCATACTGTTGTGGACTGTTATTATTCTTATAGAGAAATTTGTTGGTATAATCTATGTTTTGTTTCATCAATAGATCATGCAGAATATCTAAGTAATACATCCAGTGAGTACAAGTCTCAAGCTTCTCCTTTTCTTGAAAATTCATGCTGAATTTTGATCTATATCATAGACCATCTCATGAAATTCAAATTAATTTTAAGTGCTTCATACGGTAAAATTGCTACAAATTAATAATTCTGAAGGAAAAAGTTATTAATAAGGTGAGATATATTTTTTTAATAAATTATTAATTTATAAAAAAATGATTACAAATTATATGTATAATATACATTTTTTATTTTTACTAAACAAAGGTTTCAAATATATTTATAAACTTTATTTAGTAAAAATAAAAAATAAAAAATGTATATTGTACACATTATTTAATATTATAATGTTATTTCATTTTATACACTTTTAATTAAAAAATTTTATTTAAGTCAGCAAAGCGTAGCATAGTTTATCAATTCTAATAAATAATAACATTTGATTTTCAAAAAAAAAATTAGCATTTGACTTATATTTATAAAAATATAATAATTATGTTATTTATTGATGTGTCTGAAACAATTTTATATGATGTATTATTTTATAAATTCAGTAAATTATTAATTGAATACATCGGAACTGACCAAATAATATCAATTATTATTTTATTATAATTTAGTCAACAATTTTTTAGTTTTTAATGAAATAAAAATTTGAGGAAAAAATAGTGTTTTACTGGTGTATCATTGATACAGCTAGGTCATAATTAATTTTACTTTAACACAGTTTTATATATATATTCATTCTTCCTTTTCTTATATATATATTACGTAATTAATTACTAATTATTATAATTTTGGTTCTTAAATAACTTTAATTATATTAAAAGATTTTTATTATAATATTAGCCAGAGCGGGGCTTGTTTCAACAATTATGCAGCCTCAATTAGGACTGTGCAAAATCCGGCCGGTTTCAAAAATTAACCCAAATTTGATCCCAAAA
This sequence comes from Mallotus repandus, assembly GCA_949671775.1. Classification (NCBI taxonomy): domain Eukaryota; kingdom Viridiplantae; phylum Streptophyta; class Magnoliopsida; order Malpighiales; family Euphorbiaceae; genus Mallotus; species Mallotus repandus. The sequence goes on along the minus strand of CATIWM010118748.1, from coordinate 13,973 downwards.
AGTGATATGGTTCGGTTTAAATTGGTGGAAGTAATTTGGTTCGACCCATTGAGAGGTGGAAGTTTGAATTTTGGTTTGCGTGTAGGGGAAGGTAATTAAATCTCCGATCCGCCCGAACTTCAGAATAAAATATATATATATATATATATATATTAAGTTATATACATGAGAATCTAACTATAAAAGCCTCTTATTCTCTAAAATTTCTAAACCTAAACACTTTTCTCATTTTACACAGCCGCCTCACCACTCCTCTCTCTTGTACTCTCTCTGTGTTCTCTCAACTTCTAACCCTAAAGTTCTGCATTTGTCCTCCCTATTCCTTCATTCTAACACAAAGTCCTTGCCTCTCATACCTTTTTTAAACCTAAACATTGAAGCTCTTACCTTCGTTGTCCTTTGATTGTAGAAATAATTTCCCAGCACCAGTTGGTTTCAGTCTACTCACTGCTGCTTCTTAATGTCCATTGATCTTCACCTTCGTTTGTTTTTTTCATATTAAAAACATGAAAGGGTGAACATATTTAGAGATCTTGATATTTTTGGTATGTTAGTTTTGATTTAACATAGTATATGTTGATTTTCTTTTCGATCTAGTTATATGCAAGTGTGTTTTAACACTTCCTGTGTTTTGATGTGTTTGCATGTGTGTTTTTTCACCATTTGAATCGGAGATCTAAAGATTCTAAACGGTGGAAGCTTTGAAAACACGAAGAATCAACGATCTAAAAGGCGATCTAAAAAAAGGTGGAAGCTTTGTGATTCTTCTGGTTGGGTTTCATATAACCCATGATTGATCGGTATATTTTCTAATTATATTACTAATATTTTTTGATATTTTGGTGGAAGTAGTGTCCAAATCATTTTTTTTTTGTTTGATTTTATATGTCACGACCCAAACCGCAGGTTCGTGACCAGCACTAGGGAATGGGGATACATAAAGTAACCGAATTTCGTAGCAAGCCTTAAAAAAATTTCACGAAAATAAACCAATGCACTTAACAATAAAATAATAAATGCACAATATTAAAAGTATAAAACAATATTCTTTAAATACAAAATCATTCAAATACAATATTTCAAATTCAGATACAACCAGAATACTGATAATACATATTTTGAATTTAACTACTGCGGTGTCTAGAATTTAATTACTTAGTACACAATTTAAATTAACATACACAATGCAGCCCATGAAGAACGAACTCAGCGTAAAGTAGAGGTACTAGAAAACTGACTGTAAGGTCTTGAAAAAAATAAATTAAGGGGAATCAGACCTCACTGAGTGAATCAATTTTATAAAATGCATGTTGGTTTTAAAAACCATTTATTAAAACCCTTTTTAAAATAAAATAGAATAAAATAATTATAATTATTAAAATCATTTACTTTTTTTGATAATTTTATATAAAACCTCTTAAAAAACTTCTTAAATCAATTTAATATGCAATCCTTGTATAAAAATCTTTAAAATATTTATTTTGGTGGAAAAACTGGTGAACCCTAAACCATTATTCTAATAGCCTTTCGGCTCTTTTAATCCAAGTGACTGTCGTCTCGAGAGCAATGCATCAACCGAGTTACTGCCACAGTCATTTCACTTATTCCATATTGGATGTCCTGAGAGCAATGCATCAACCGAGTTATATCCCTTTTTCTTTTCTCTTACTGGCCCGAGAGCAATGCATCAACCGAACTCTAATCATTCACATATTAATCATATACTAAGATATTACCTGTGCGCACGTGGTCCTAGTGATACCCACTAGGTAGCACGTTCTACCATTATATCCAAATCATTTGAATTATAAATCATGAAATAATGAATGAATAAACAATTAATTTAATAATTAAATCATATTGAATATTTTTTTCTTTTTAAACATGCTTTATTTTAATTGCTAGAAAATTTCACTTAAACACACACAACACACATCTTATTTAATTAACTCATAGGTTGAGCGTGCCGGACGACGTGTTCTTTGCTGCCCTTGTACTACAGCTCGTGCCCCGAAGTTCTCTAAAATAAATAATATTTATTTAAAATATGCTCGTAAAATATAATAAATAAATTCATGAAATTCTCAAAAATTAATAAAATCATGAAATGAAGGATTTGACTCGATCTAAGACACAATGCTAAGTAGACTCAGAATTTTGACATAGGCCGATGTCACATTTTACGAGAAATTTACCAAAAATTCGGCAGAATCTCCTCTGTAAAACGGACATCTCTCTACTAAAAGTAGAGTCGTTCATGCACGAAAACACACTTCGAATACGCTACACAGAACCACACTCGGGTCGAACTCCCAAACTACACACAATTCCGACCAAGTTCCAAATTCACAATAATCAATAAAATAATATAATTTTTCAAAAATTCATTTTTTACATAAACATTCAAAAATTTATAATAAAAATTCTATACATAATTTTAATAAACTTTCTTCATGAACCTTGGTCAAAATAATTAGTAGAATTTATCGAAAATATATTCTTCCCGAGCCCGGAACGGTACCGAAACAGTAACTTTGAGCATCGAAATAGTGCAAATTTCAAAAATAATTTTAGAAAAATAAATAAAAATTATCCATATATAGCTCACAACCTCTACATCAATTAATCCTAAAGTACCTAATAAAATCATTTTCAAGCTCAAACTTACAATTTAACCCAAAAACACATAATTGAAAAATCCAAATTTGAGGTTGTTACCTAAGTTAATTCCTTAAACAAATTAAGGAATTGAGAAGCCTAAAGGATGAGGAAGAGAAAGAGCCTAAGGTTGCCAGTTGGGGACGCTAAAATCTTCACCGGCCATGAGACGAAGAATCCGGCCAAGAGAAGAAAAAGAAGGCGCACGGCGGCTGCTGGCAAGCTGGAGGTGGCAGTGCGACGGCAAGGAGCAGCGGTGGAGAGGCTGGCAGTGGGCGGTGGCTGGGTTGGGTCTGGCGAAGGAAGAAAGAGAAGAAAAAGAAGAAAAAAGAAAAGGGAAGGAAAAAATAATTGACCCAGAAAAATTTTTTTAAGCTAACTTTTTTTTTAAATAATAATAATAATAATATACTAATATAAAAATCAAATTAACTCTCTCAACTTTAAAAAAAATATACACAATAAAAGGCAAAATAATAATTAGCTAACAATTTATTTAAAATAAAATTAACACACATCTATAAATAATAATTAAAATAATTCTCATCACCAAATAGTTAAATTTAATTTCACTAAAATAATAATCTCAATATTAATAACATATTTATTAACACTGCAAGTCTCGAAAATATATTTTAAAATTTTAAAAATAATAACTCGGGTGTTTACATTATATGTGTAAGAGTTTGATTTTTGCTATATAGAATTTTTTATATTTTGAATCTTTGATGTTATGATGTCATGTGTGTAAAAAAGTTTGATAATCCATTTTTTGTTTTTTAAAATATTTTTAAAATAAGTTTTATTTTAGGGTTTTTAAAAATATTATATTTATGGGTATTTTTTGGTTAAGGATTTTTAAAATATATTCTACACACATAATAAAATATTTTAAAAATAATTTTTTGGATAAGGGTTTTTAAAAATATTTTATTTATGGGTATTTTTAGTATATGAAATTTAAGGTCAATCTCAGTTTTGTTTTTATAGGTAATAATTTTTAAAATTTTTATCTGTGGGTATACTATTTGTATTTGATATATATATTAATTATTATGTGAGTTAATATTTTTGGAAAAAATTTTATGTGTATAATATATATAATTATTATGTGTGTATAATTATTATGTGAGTTAATACTATTTGTCTCTGTGTACATTTGTTGCATTTGGTGATTTTGGTCTGGTAACCTTTGTGTCTAGCCTGTGACTAGAGTGTGAGCTCGGCACTGTGATTATTTGATATGCTTATTTTACAACTCTACGAAAGCTTTGCTTTGTTGCATTTGGGTCTGGTAACCTCTGTGTCTAGCCTGTGACTAGAGCGTGATTCCAGCACAGTGATTAACATCATACATCAAAAACATTTGCATATTTTTGGATTATGATTTGTTTTATGATCTGATAAAATTTCTTGTATTATGTTTTGTTGTTATTGTGTAGATGGACACAATAAGTAATGCTAGTGGCAGTCCTACTGTTGCTAGTGAACGTGTAACAAAAAATACTCAAGTGGAAGCTAATAAAGCTTCACAGGAGCAATGTGGCAATACTGAGCAACAGACTGTTGCATCTTCTGAGGCTCAATAGCCTGTTGATAAAGGGACTAAGTCCAACAAACGAAAGAAGATTGAACCCAGATCAGCTACCTTGGAATATTTCGAGGCATATAAGGATAAGCATGGTAATCCCAAAGCAAAATGTATTTATTGTAAAAAATCACTTGGTGCATATTCACGTAAGCATGGTACATCTTCACTTAGGAATCATGTTATGAATTGTAAAAAAATCCCAATTGACATGTCTAGTAGACAAACACTTTTAACTTTTCAACCTGTTGGGGAAACTGAAACAGAGGGTGTTGTGGTTAGGGCTTGGAAGTTTGACCAGGATGCTATAAGAAATTTTGTTGCTAAAATGATTATATTAGATAAGTTGCCTATTAGGTTTGTTGAAGGGGAGGGGTTTAGGAATCTTATCAGTGCAGTCTGCCCTCGTTTTAAAGTCCTATCTCGCTAGACCACGAATAGAGATATCTTCAATATCTATATTGAAGAGAGACTTAAATTGAAAGAATTTTTAAAAACTGATTGTCAAATAGTCTGTCTCACTACTAATACATGGACTTCAAACCAAAGAATCAACTACATGTGCATCACTACACATTTCATTGACACAGAGTGGAAGATGAACAACAAAATTATTTCTTTTATCCCCTTTAGTTCACATAGGGGTGAATACATAGCTAAGACCCTAGAGCACTCTCTTAGTGAATGGGGGCTTAAAAATGTATTCATAGTCATGCTTGATAATGCATCTAGCAATGATACTACCAGGTCCTTTTTTAAAAAGAAGTTAATTAGCTGGGGTGCAAGTGGGGTGAGAGCAAAATATGTTCATATGAGATGTTGTGCTCATATACTGAATTTAGTTATGACAGAGGGGTTAAAGGATATGCATGTGTCTGTTAAAAGGGTAAGGGAGATAGTGAGGTACATCAGAAATTTACCTGCAAGGTTAAGAAAATTTAAAGAGTATTCTGAGTTGTTAGGAGTAGAGTCAAAGTTATCTCTTTGTCTTGATGTCCCAACAAGGTGGAATTCCACCTACTTGATGTTGAAACATGCATGTGCATTTGAAAAAACATTTGAGAAATATGAAGAGAATGAAACTGCTTTGAGTTAGACCTAGGGGAGGATGTACCTGAATATTCAGATTGGCAATGTGCTAAGAACTTGCTAAAATTATTAGAACATTTTTATAATAGGACACTGAGAATATATGGTTCTCAGTATGTGACCTCCAATACCTTTTTATCAGAAATTGTTGAACTGTATTATTTGCTTGGTAGGAAGAAATATGATGATGTTTATGTTAGGTCAATTGGTGTAGCAATGAAATCAAAGTTGGATAAGTACTATAGAGATGGAGATAAAATGAATTACATGATTTTTATTTCACACACACTTGACCCTAAGGATAAATTGGAATATCTTGAATTTTCATTGAAAAGTATGTATGGTGATTGTGAGGGTCTGATTTTATTTGAGAATGTGAAAGCTGCTTTATATGAACTTTTTTTATGACTATAACACTACAAGTCAAGCTGCATGTGCATCATCTGTAACATGTGGTAAAAGCCAATCTGTTGTTGCTTCAACTGCTGTCCAAGTGAATTCAAGCACAAATTCCACTTCGTTGTTAAAGGCTAGATTCAAGCAGCAAAAAATGGATAGTGGAATTGATGGAAGCAAAAAATAAAGTGAACTTGATATTTATCTTAGCGAGTCAGCCTTGGAGGAATCTGAGGATGGCAAATTTGACTTGCTGAGGTGGTGTAAGCTCAATGCAGAGAGATTTCCAATTCTTTCATGCTTGGCTCATGATGTATTAGCTATTCCAGTATCCACTGTTACCTCAGAATCAACTTTTAGCACAAGTGGAAGAGTGCTTGATGCATTCAGGAGTTATTTAACTCCCACACTGGTTCAAGCCTTGATCTGCACTCAAGACTGGCTTAAAAAGCCAAATCAGACATTCTCTATTGAAGAAAGCTTGGAAGATTTAGAAGAATTTGAAAAAGGTACACAAATTCCTTTTACAATTTGTAAATTAATTTCTCTCTACTCGATACATTCTAATGTTATTTATTTATTTATTGTTGCTTCATATATCTCCCTATTTTGGGCATTGGACCTACTGTTGGCTCCTCTTCTAGTGCTAAGAAAACTTAACTGACCTCTACCTCTATTGTCTCACTTTTGCACAGAAAATTCAGTAACACAGTCATCCTATTACTTCTTTAAATTGATTGTTTTATTCTTTCATTCTTCTGCCTGCCTGTGGCTTGCCATGTTATCATGTTGGTGGAAGCCTATTTGTTGTTCACCTTCTGTTTATACGTGGCAATTTGTGTTAGTGGAAGCCTGCATGTTGTTGTTAGTTATGTGCATGCTCTCTTGTGTCAATTTCTGTGATTTGCTGGATATTTGCCATTGATTGAGTGATCTGTTATGATCACTTGACATTTTTGCAGCATATATATATATATATGCTAGGTTATTAAGAAATTGGTGCTTTAGCTGTTGCACTTTCATGGTATGAGGCAATGATGAAGCTTCCACCATGTATTCTGATATAAGTAATGCATGCGGTGTGTTTCTTGGTAGCAAATGGTTTGCAATTTGTTGCTAGAAATTGAGCTGCATTACTTTTGAATTGAAAACAATATGCTCTGAACCTCATCATATTTTCATTTTTAAGTTCTTTTGATACTATGTATTATAAGTTAAGTTTAAATCCTTGCTGCTCCTTCCTGTTTTTATTTTGCAGGAACTTTTTGTATAGTACTCTCTCTCAATTCAAAGTCTGTCTATATATTTTTTGCTAAAGACTCAGTGAATAGACACATGACTACTTATAAACTTCACTTACAGCAGCATTGGTGTATAATTTTTGAAGCTCATTTGCTGCTATTGATTTTTTTATATATCTTGTATAGGCTATTAACTAGATTTTTTTAAAAATGTATAGGCTATTAACTAGATAATAGAGTGTATATTTTACAAATGGGCTCAACCCTTAGTGATTATATTTGTAATTATATTTTTTGAACTTGAATTTGAATTTTTTTGTAAGGACTTCTATTCTTAAAATATATAATTGGGCTCAACTTAGCATGTAAATGGGCTTTGCCTTTATATTTTTATGCAATATTATTAATACTTTATGATCCAGTACATAAAAGTTCAACCCACAATAAAAATCCGACTCAACCCGATTATTTTCAGAATTCGAACCGAAATAATTTCTCTTAAATTTCGTCAGGTTTGGTGGCTATTTTACTCCCAAACCCGTGCAGTTTAGCCCGTTCACCACCCGACCCGGCCGAACCCGCCCCCGATGCACAGCCCTAGCCTCGGTGTCTGCCTCTCCTTTTGCCGCCTTTAGCCATCCCCCATACAGCGTTATCTCGCTGCCTCTTTTTTAATTTTTTGGTCGGACCTTCCCTCCGCGGCTGCCCATCTTCTTCTCTCCCTGGCCCTGCCTCTCTCCGGCCAACTGCAAACTTAGCAGTAACTTCCGTTTTGGCCTCTGCAGTTGTCTTTCACTTCTCAGTTCAGTTCCATCAGACTTTTTGTGGTTGATTTCAGAAAGGTAATTTAATTGTTTCTTCTTCTTCTTCTTCTTCTTCTTCTTCTTCCAGCTCAAGATTGATTCAATGATGCTATGTTTTTTGGCTTTAATTATTCAAAGAAAGGCATTCTTTATTCAGTTAATGTAGCAGAAGAAGCTTAAGGAAAGAAATTTCATTGGCTGCTGCATTGCCTTTGGAATCAGATGATGCAATTTTTATTTTTGAACTTGCCAAAGCGCAATCTGGGTATTAATGGGTTTAGCTTTCATTCAACATTCAAATTATCTCTAGTTGGAGGCTTGGTTTTTTTGTGTCAAAAGTGTCATTTTGAAGCGCCTTATTCAGCTTCCTCTGCACTGTCTTTGGAAGACCAAGTGTTTGATTATATTCCTGCGACGACGACAACGGACAATAACAGAATTGTCAAGGCTAGGAAACATCGTAGCTCAAAAGAGCATGGATTTTTTGGGAAAAATGTAGATATTTTGCAAGCAACTGATGTTCTGGAGGAAATGGAAATGAACGGGGAAAGCCCTACAGTTGAAGATTATAGTGAATATTTACGTGGTCTTTGTAGAGCAGGTTATGTCGATCTTGCTGTTGGGTTTATTCAGAATTTGAGAAACAAAGATTGGTCTTTTTGCTGTTATTGTTACAATGCAGTTATTCAGTGGTTATGCCTAGAAGGTGAAGTTGGTGAAGCTTTTAAACTTTTCCAAGATATGAGGAGATGTGGATTGTTTCCAAATGGTTATAGTTATCGCATTCTGATTATTGGGTTTTGCAAGAAAGGGTATTTTGATGAAGCTCTCTATTTAATGGTAGAAATGACAAGGAAAGGTTTCAATCCAAAATTTATCTGTTTGAGCTGGCTGATTCATAGGTTCTGCAAAAACCATTTCTTAGATAAAGCTTTGGAAGTTTTCACTATAATGTTAAAAGTTGGTGAGCGACCAACTATTTTCACTTGCAATATTATCGCAGAAGAATTTTGCAGGGAAGGAAACTTCTGGGAAGCTTTGAAACTCATAAATAAAATGAAGGATTTAGGTATTGCTCCTAACTCGCACACATATAATATAATCATTAAGTGGCTGTGTAAGAAACATAAATCAGAAAAAGCATGGGAAGTTTTTCCTGTAATGCTGAAGAACAATGTTTTCCCGAGTGTTTTTCATTATAGTCCTCTAATAGATGGTTATGCAAAACAGTCAAATCCAACAGAGGCCTTGCTAGTGTTTGCAAAAATGCGAAAAGCTGGGATCTCACCAAACACAATCACATATACAATTCTCATCAACATATTCTCCAACAAAATGCGAGAAGCATACATTCTGTTTACAGATATGACCAAACAGGGGTTGGTTCCAGATGAGTTTACTTTCTCATCTATTATAGCTGTATTTTGTAGAGCTAGAGATATGAGAAGTGCTTGGACATTGTTTGAAGAAATGTTGCAGCAGGGCAAGTCACCCAATATTGTTACTTATACCAGTCTAATTGATGGATTTTGCAAGTCAGAGCACAGGGACATGGCTAACTTCTTGGTTGATGCAATGAAAATAAACAATGTGAAACTTGATGTTTTAGCTTATACCTGCCTAATTGATGGATTTTTCAAGTTAAAGTGCATGCATGAAGTCAGATTGTGGATTGATGAAATGAAGAGAAACAATGTGTCACTTGATGTTTTTACATATACTAGTCTAATTGATGGATTTTTCAAGGTAAATTGCATGGATATGGTCAACTTGATGATTGATGAAATGAAGAAAAACAATGTGACTCCCAATGTAGTGACATATGATGTTCTCATTTCTGGGTATAAGAGACTTGGGCATAGAGATAAAGTGCGTGATGTGTTCAAGGAGATGAAGGAGAAGGGAATTTTGCCAGATAAAACCACTGCCTACGCTTCACTGTGAATGTGCTCTGATTTGCTTGTACAAGGGCTGATGGAATAGGAAAAGATGTGACAAAGATCAAATGGTAAATTACTCTTTTTCTTATTACCGTTTTATTTATATTTTAGAATTCCCCCTTAGCACCTGTTTATGAGATGACTGTCTGACCTCCTAAGAATTATGAACTGTTTGTTTTTGTACAGTTAACTTCATATTGTACAATTGGTAATGTTTGACATCTTGGATTTGGTTTGTCTGGATTTACTGTAAGCATCTTGCTTTGTTTTGCATTAAAATGTCCTCTTTTTTTTTTTTTCATTATTGGTCTGGGGATTAAACTTTTTTACTAGGTGGTTGTCAGCACTTTGTGTCTCCTTACTATGGGGACACTACTTGAAACTGTATAAGGTTTCAATTATTTAGTCATTTTTTGTGGTCAATTTTCTTATTTCTGCAAGTGTTTAATTAATGCTATTGACTTGTTCATAACAAGACGGGAAAATTATTTGTAATCGCCTGATTCTAAAATATACAGGTACGTTGTGGTGTTCTTCCTTTTTTCTATTCATATTTTATCATCAACTGTAACCATGCCTAAACTGGATGTCAAATTTGCAAAAAAGAAATCATATCTACTTTTTCTTTCTTTGATTTGTTGGCATTCACATGGCTTCAATTCGCTAAGTTTGACCTATAACAATGTGCAATGATCAAATCATGCTCAATTAAATACATATGGGTTCTGATTTTCTTTTTGTTTTTTTTAATGATAGTTATATGCCGATTTCTAGCTTCCAAGGGATCTTGTCAAGTGCATTGTTTGGCATGAAGTAAATTATGCCTGATCGAGGGCCATCTTTGTTGAGAATACATGCAAAGGTATAAAGTGTGTATAGCTTGATTCACTTCTTGCCTTAAAATATCAATAAGTGAATTTTGCAAGCTGAGGTGTCTCCAATAACTGATGCTGTTGAATGGTATGCAGTGATTTTCATCTCCTGCTTTCTTGTTGGCTGTTGCTGTAAGTTTCTTTACACCAGAGACAGTGACATATCTTCTACTATTATAATTGGAACCTGTGTGAGCTGGATTTACCTGAGATAAGGAAACGAGAAATGCAACTTAGTGGTGATCCAAGTGATGATTTTTCATTCTCTATTTTCTTCCTTGAATTTTCTAGGTATTCTTATTATTCCTTTAAAGTTTTAATGCATTAGAGGACATTTTGAATTTGTTGTCAGTGCTGCTGCCTCTCACCAACTCACTCACTCTTTCTCCTCTCTCTGAATCCAGACCAGTCATTGATCCCTCACCACGACTTACCTTGCAGTGGCATAGCTCTCAATGCTACCTGCCAAAGCAATCCTAAACTTTCAATTTAGCAAGATCCTTATGCTTGGTTGAAGTTGAATGCCACCAGTATGTATGACTGTATAACAAAATCTGCAGTCTTTTTATTAGTTTGAAGTTTGAACATGAATCTATACAAACTAAAATTGCGACTAAAATATGCATGTATAACGTACTTTATATGTGAAGGAAGCACCACAAAGAAGCCATTGAAGGTTGCAGATCAATATTTGAGTATTTTATGCATAATATGAAACTTTCATTGCCAAATTTGCAGCAAGTATGCCAGCAGTTTTAACTATCAGATGCTATCATTACTGGTGGCAGCAGGAAAAAAATTAAATCTGAAGAGTACAGAGGCAGGCGTACCTACAAGAGTACAGCTGTTATGAAGGTAATGATAGATGGCAAAAAGAAATAGTTGTTGACCTATCATCTGCGGCGAAAGGGGATCTAGTGTGCTAGAAAGGTTGGCAGCGGAGAGGTGGCGGCTGCAAGGAGTTCAGATGGCTAAAAAAGAAAGATGGTTCGGGGAATGTCTGATAACTTGGAAACTTAACCCAAAGGGCAATCAAAACATTGTAGTTTGATGGCGATTTGCAGTATCTGTGCAGCATTCGGAGATTAGTCGTTTTCCTTGATTTGTTGAAAATAGTTCTGCTATGCATACTGCTGTGGACTGTTATTATTCTTATTGTAATTTTTTGTTGCTATAATCTTTAAGTTTTTTCAAAAAGATTTGGTCCAAAGACACATAGCAGAAAACCTGAACAATCCGGATTAGCAGCAGACTTGAAGCTTTTGTAATACTTGCTTCAGAGTCGTACAATCAAGGTTGTGATTCTTCTGTAATATTTAGTCATCTAAGCTCAACAGTGATTGTTGAAGTTCATCATCGGAGTAACATTTTTGCAGTGTTAACGTTGGTGTAATGATTGATTTATAATATTTTTGGAAATTCAAACAAAAAAAATGCTATATTGAGGAAAGGACTTGAATTGTATGAAGTCTTGAGTGCGTAGTTTCTGCTATACTCTTGTCAAGTCTGATGGCTACTTTTTTCTTAATAGAATTCTTGGCATGAAGACTATTACCATTACCAACCTGTTTGATGAAAAGATTTTATCTCAAGAATTTTGAAACCCCCCACCATAATTGATGCATAACATTAAGGGTCTGCTTGACATAAGTGAGAAAAACACAACTTTTGAAAATTTAGATTTTTGCTTTTTTAGTTTTATTATTTTTGCTTATTTTGACTACATTTGGTTAAAAAAATAATTTATCATTTTTCTTTTCAAAGTTAAGTTTCAAAAAATATCTAAAAAAATTAAAATAACTTTAGAACAATAAAAAAAGTAAAAAGCTGTTGGCGCAACACTGGGGTGAGTTTATATATATATACAACAATATAATCTAATAATCACTCCCATATTATATCATAAATTTAAATATAAAATTTTTTTAATTGATTTTTTTTTTACACCTTTGATAATTCTCTTTGTTATATCATTGCTGGGGTATTGTAAAATGCTTATTTATTCATTATAATTTTAAACATCTCACCATAACTTCAGTAAAATATTACTTTGATTAACACTCAAGGGCACTACATTCACGATTAAATAAGTAATATATTTTCTGAACGTTTTACAACTGGCTATCACTTATAACATAATGGCATGTATATTTTACAAAAATCTAACTCTGTTACACTATGCTAGAAATTCTCAAATAAAGTGAAAATACACTTCCTGTTGACTTTCTTTCTATAAATTTCAATTATTTGTCATGGAAATTGATTACATGTGATGGAGTGTGAATCAAATCCATGTTTTAATTGAAATTGAGATACTGATGCAAGTTCTTCCCTTTTGAATCAGATAGATTCATATCCGAAAGAGGTTGACAATAAATTTTTTCGAAATTGACTATTTGTCCCTCTATTAGAGGTGTTCCAAAAATGTCTACGATCGAAAAAATAGTTCTATGAACGAATAAATCGGATCGAATTGGAAAATAGAAAGATTTGTCCAAGTTATACCTTTCATTACCACTTTGTGGAAAATCATTAGGTATGAAAATGTTAGATATCTGTGACATCATTAAATCATTAAGGTTATATTCTTTAAATATAGTATACCCCGCTTAAATTTTCTTTTGTTTTACGCCCCCTAACTCTTCCTCAGCCAGGCTTGGGCAAAATAGCAGGGCAAGTACAAGTATTAGTAGCAAAGCAAAAATGTGTTCTTCGTTATTAATATGTTTGCTCGCGGTAATTGTGGCCTCTTGGGAGAATCGATGACTGCATCTTTGATGCACTTGCTAGCACTAGGACATCTGAAAATTCGTAATTGGCTAGTTGTAAATAGCCCCAGACTATGGAACGAAGGATTATACCGGACTTACCTACACTGAGGTATTGACGGTGATTCTCAAATATCGCATAACAGAATGTGATATGATGATATAGAATGCAATAGAAAGAAAGACACAGGGAATGGGTTACCACGGTCAAAGCGAACCCTTTCATTCCGAATTCTTTAATTCGGAATGAATCCAATCTCCCCAAGTAGGATTCGAACCTATGACCAGTCAGTTAACAGTCGACCGCTCTACCACTGAGCTATTGAGGAGCAACGGGAGATTAGATCTCAAAGAGTTCAATTCCTGATCTTTATCTCCCACATGGATAGAAGTAGATAAACATGAATTAATTCTAACTCCTACATGATAAAAAAAAAAAGCAAAAGATCTTGAGAAGAAAATAATCCTATTTGACCGTTATACATTGCCAACATCAAAAAATGGAAAAATCGGGAATCCTGAGTAATTGGCCAAGCTGCTAAAGTAGCTAAAGTGGTGATAAATCCTGTCAGTAAAATAGGGCTTAAAGAAAATTCATCTATTCCCAATCTCTAGTAA